>JAEQBH010004320.1:0-45000 GCA_016808115.1 Tetrastigma voinierianum | reverse complement strand
CTCAGCGTAAAGCCTCACACCAAAACTGATCTATAGCTCAGATTGTTCATTTAAGGTCACCTTAGAGTTGGTATCGAGCCAGTTCTTACAAAATTGCAGTTAAGTTACATTTGTGCCCTTTCAAAATAATTGTGGATTCCTGGTTAGGGTTTAGCATTCGACCCGAGTGTCGGATTGGTCGATATAAATCCCGGTGGTCGGTGGTCCGGTGGTGGTCCCTCTGAAATGTTGAATCCCAGTACTGTAGAAAGAGTTAGAAATGACAAATTTTATCAAAAAAGTTTGGTACTAGTTCAAACTTTAGTTCATCAAAGGATGAATGACAAACTTAGACATATACGAAAACACCCAACAATTTGAAAACAAGCGTATGTTTATAGAAGATTGGGAACAGTACATCAAAAATTGGGAAATGCCAAAACAAAATATAAAGGAACTATATAAAATAGGAACTTTTGAATTTAGAAAAGATTATAGAATCAAAATATCTGAAAATACTCATTCAATAGGTTACGAGGCGAAACTATTGAACTCTAAATCTAAAGAAGATTTAGAACAAATTCCAAAGAAAAATTCAAGTCTTACATATAGGAGCTATCGGGTAGCAGCCAAACCTTTAACCAGGTTAGGGTTAGACAAACCTATGTATATATCTATGCGGCAAAAAATTCACAGAACATATTTCATTAGGACCCTTTTAGGATTATTAGAAGTAAACATCTTTTGGACCGGTGTATTTCACCTGTTATCCAAACTTAAGTTGGAATTTGACATGAATAGTAAAATGGCTTCACCATGCCACCTCTATATTCCACTCAGAAATTACATGGCATGGACCCTAGATCAGGAACATGCTTATAATTATGCAAGTATCTACTATAAGAAGCAATGGCTTTAGTAGTCGACCCAATTGCCTTTGTCCTCTGAAAGATCAAACCTTAATTTGGCAAGCAAATGAAAAGAATTCAACAGTCATGAATTCCCAAAACCTATTCCACTACAGATATTTTGACACAATCCTCTGAATAGATTTTAAAGCAAAACTCTTACTTCCAGCCTATTAGACAACCAGCTTTTGCTCCACATAGAGAATGGACGAGGAAATGTTCAGAATTAATTTGCGGGCGAAGAAAACACCGCAAGAACATGATACGAGAAGGTCTTCGCTCTTATTTAGAAATTGAAACTCCTTACAAGATCAAATGTTTGTTAATTTTTTATTCTAGAAAAAGTAGACTATTCATCTACTATTTCAGATTTAAAATATCTGAGGACTGAACGAACATTCAAAATTCTCCGGATAGGTCTCGACATTTTCTGAAATGATGTCACTAATGATGTTTCTCGGCTCAAACATGATGACAGCCGAAAATGTGTTTAAATAGACAAGAATATTTAAGAGAAACCAATAAGAACATAAAGTGTGGCAGCCCCAATGAGAGGTCAGTTGACTACCAATCAACGTGAATACTGTGAATGTCGGGTGACGACATTTTTCACAATCGAGCGGGTCTCCTTTGTCTGGGGAGCTCTACCCAAATACAAAATCTTCATAAAACCTGTCCCAACGTCAATCACCTGATTACAAAGCGGCCTCTTGTTTGAAACCAATACTAATCACCTTTATATCCAAAACGATTTATATCTCACAATATTCCAACTATATCCGTAATGTAGAGTTAATGATTTACTCTTATAAATATCTCTTAAGCTAAGCAGCTTCTATACATGTAAGCATCCAACAAGCCACATTCCGGCTTTCTTCTAGCGCTCAGCCTCTAGGACGAGCCGTCTCCTCGCATCCAGTACTGTAAAGGGGATCCACGTAGGGTGAGCTAAGAAGCTATTAAATATGGAAGTGGAACACTCCTTCGAGTGCAGTGCAATATTTCAATTTAAACGCATTCAAGCAAATGCATGATCCTACTTGAATGTCTACGCAGCCAACTCAGATGTCGAGGTCTCACCGGCTCTCTACTTTTTAGCTAAGCCTTGTAAATTATTATTATTTTATTGGTGGACAACCCTCCGATGTATATATATCAATTGGACGCTCCGACGATTGATATATAAATTGTTAATGGTTACCCTCGATGAATATCAATTGGGTGGCTCAAGCGATTGTCAGTAATACTGATTTCATGGACTACCTCAGGTGATTTACATTTTTTAGACTACCCTCCAGAACCGTCCTCTCTGGACTTGCGTTCTGCAACTCCTACTCTTTAGGATGTTTTGATTGCATGGAATGTCTTTATGTATGCCCGGTTATCGATTCGTTTATCATATGAAATATAAACATGAATATAACATAAAGATTAATCTGCAAACATGTTATTAGTATCTTTCAAACCTCAAAATTATCTCACATGGGCTGTAATCACCTGACAATTTAAAAATTTACAAAATGCAAAACAAACCCGAACACCTATTTTCACGAAAATATATTTTCAAAAGCATTATTAGGGAATAGTGAAACCCTGGTTACTATTCTGGGAAAATCTAACGGTTCATAGTGAACCGGGAAATCTGACATCCCGACCCGATGCATACTGAGCAACCATTTAATACCTGGCGAGTTAGCAGCCACACTTTGAAATTAATTTTGTCACGGACAGCCCGTAGAATCTCAAATAATTCTGTTTGGTCCATAATATTTGCGGGACGATCCGCAGCTTGATCGGCATTTTCCGCTTCCAGCCATGATTTAAAGCAATATTTATGAATTTACGCTAATGACGTGCGACCTTGTTTCAATATTGGGTTTGATAAATTCAAATCAATTAGTCCAGGTTTGTTTGATCATGACCTCGACACCAATAACAACGAAACATGGAAAAGCACTTAAGGCCGGAATAGCATAAGTAGGAAAATCTACCTCTGGGTTAGCCAGCTTCATAATCAAAAATTACATGCGTTAATCTCGCGCGTGAGCGTTTCCCTTCTTGCTCGGCGATAACGGTGGATCTCAGCAATACCTAGAGAAAGCCATCTCCTAAATATATTGATTTCATTGCATCCCCAAACTGAAAATCAGTTTTGCTTGGCCTCATATGAGGAGATGAAGCCTTTATTGAAATTTAGATCTTCTAGTCCTTAATCAATCTTGAAAATGACCATTTGTCCTCTATTCCCAGTTTGATAGCCGGCGCTACCGACCATCCATTTCATGTTTTCTCACTCATATCTGCATAGTGCATGAGTACTTGTTATATCGCCTTCGTCGCATCGAAAAAGCGTGTAGGTAGACTGTCTCGGAAAATTACGAAATTTTGGTACAACTAAATTCGGTGATTCAGTCTGATCGTTGTCCTCGAGATCTATAGAATTAATTCGCAGTTTTTAACGTGACCCAATTTTGTAATCAAAGTGCGATTTTGCATATTCGAAATTGGAATTTCTCGGGTCTTACATTCTCCCCTCATGAGGAATTTCGTCGAAATTCAATTCATCACAATCACGCACATGCATATGCAGCACTTTACCGACCATGTAACTTTAGTCTAATTCGCATGCCAGCGACTAAACCGCGTGCATGTCCCTAAGCGAAGGGATAGGTAGCATCGTGTCCTCGTCAGCTCCATTCGTTTCTCAATCCCTGGTGCCATGCTCACTAGCCTCACGGTCTTGCGTCGCAAAAGGCGATCCGCGGCTACCAGCGAGTGCACCACGGTCCTCCTCCGCAGATTATCGGTGTCGACCTCGATCATCCCCGATCCACGCTGGCGGATCTGAGGTATATATCGGGGCATGGGGCGGCAGAGCACCGATGAATGGCATGCCGAGGCGAGTGCTATGAGGTGCTGCCGGTCACCTGTCCTCTGGTATCTCGAAAGGCCCGATAAACCTGTACTTTGGCTTCGCGCTTGCGAGCGACCGAGGATGGCGGCTGATTCCCACCTCGAACTCTGGGTGGCGTGGTACATCAACGCCAGCTCTTCTCGAACGAAAGGAGAAGCGTGCTCATGTCAGCTCACCTTCGGGTATCTCAATCAGATCAGGGACCGTGGATGGAGGCTCTCCACCTCGGTCGACACCGCGGCTGTCTCTGTGGCCTCCCATCCTGATACCTCATAGTTGCCATTCGTATATTCGCTGATAACTATTGTTGTAGGCGAATTCCACTAAAGAGCAATTATCCTCGCCCTTATGACCCGGGGCGTGTGCTAACATGTCCTCACACATATATAATCCATATAACGGCGTAACCTACAGCCCTTGCTTGGTTGTGAACCTTCCCGAGTCGTAATCTTTGTTCGATGTTAAAATCAACCTAGTCCATGTATAAGCCAGATAAATCCCATTTATCGACCCCTTTGCCCGGCAGCTCAACCTTTTGATACATTTCAAGGGGTATCAAGCCTCGAGTCTTGACTCTATCCTCAACTCTAAGTCTGCGTGATATGCCTAGCCAGAGTGTACCATCCAGGGCACATAACTCTCATGCCCTTGAGCCTCTTACATTTCCGAGATTCAACTGAGTCTTGTTGGAGTAGTCCCTAAGATAAACTCCGCCCCCTCCAAAGTGAGTGACAACACAAGTGCCTCCCGGGTCACCGGCAAATCTCAGAATCTCTCGCATAATCTCGACTATCAAATTAAACTCTCACCCATCCTAGGGAAGAACATCTATGCTTATAGATTCTCTCGGAAGCCCACTTAACATCCGGCCCAAATCCATTTTTGTTTCGAGTATGACAACCCCGAGCTGGGTCTCGGTGCGACAATACGATGGTTGTCAACTCTCATCCATGTCAGCGACATCAACAACCAATAGATTACACCACCTGGGCCCACTCGCCTGTTTGCGTAACCCTGATCTGTCCTCGACTTGACCGCAGGCCTCGGCCTATCCGTGTTCTTTGGAAGTGCTTACGCACCCAGGCGAACTAGTTCCTCGACCCGACAGTACTAGGGTGTGGAGAATGGTACAACTCTCATGTTCACCTCTATACTTGGGGGTGCTACGTCCCAAAGTCGCTAGGATCCTGTTTACGGAGAAATCCCATCCTCATGCAATCACGGCTAGTCCTAGGCTTAGTGTGACAGAGATCTTTTGCTCTTCTCGAACTTGGAGAAGGCAGTCCTCCCTATTGTTACCAACACTGCATTATCCAGGAGTGTTTAAGTATCCTCGATTTCTCCTCATGGTCGGGGTGGTCCCAGCTTATAGATCATGATATCCAGGGTGAAATCCTATGATCATGTTCGGAATGAGACTAACTTCAATCCTAGTACTCTCTCATTAATACCAGTCAAATCCCAAAGCTAAATATCTAAAAGGTGTTTTTGAAGCTTGACCGGTCTTTCAGCATCATTGCCTCGACCTTTTCTAGGTCATTGACTTTATCTGGTGTTGACACACACGTATCCAAATCCTGTTGCAGTCAGCTATGCCCCCAGACTTGAAGTCTAGTGATTTGCAAAACACCTAATAATCTCAATGATCTCTTCTCCTGTGGGGTAGTCGAATCATCCAGTGAACATTGATCTAGATAAGGATTTCTGGAATATCACAATATGAATCCATGAATCTGGCGCATTCGTCAATCGAGGCATCACAGTAAACTCAAAGTGCCTCATGTCCTAAACTCCGTCTTAGGGATATCTATCTCCCTAGCCCTCAGTTGATGGTAACCAGTGCGAAGGTCTATCATGGAGTAGACTCGCGCTCCTCATTGGTAAGAATAAAATCATATCAATCCTAAGTGTGAATAGATTGTTGATAAGTAACTTTCTGTTCAGCCCACCCATGGTGTCACAGTCGAAGGATCTTGTCTTTCTTTTACGCCCATGAGAACCGGAGCGTATGGTGAAGTGCTGGTCTAATAAACCTGTCCAATAGATCCTTAGCTGGACCTCGAGTTCCTCTGACTCAGCCCAGTTTTTGTCTGTGAGGATCATGAAGTGGTTAAAGTATGAGGTGTATTTCGTGCCAGTCATCCTATGAGGTACAGTCCAGTGTCCCAGAAAAATGTTCGTGCTCTGACCACTCGAGGGTGAATCTACAGTCGTCTCTCACCTCGTCCTCAAGATCAAGACTATTCTATTCGCCCTTATTTGTCCCTAGCCTGCCGGACTCATATATCACATAGGGACAAAATATCGTACTTACCCTGAAATACAACCGAGTCACAGTCTGTGTGTAGCGAGTATCTTGCTCTGATGATACCTAGCCTTGCCAAAGCGTGGATCAAGTCATCCCAGGGATGGCCCGCGAGCTCGACCTTATCCGCAGTCCTCCAGGTCCACGGCCGGGTCACTCGAGATCTGGCTGCGCCCAACCTCGACCTGTGTTCTTGTTCTACTTCATCCACAAGGTGCAAAGTCCCATGTACTTCAGCTCCTCTACAGGTCTCTGAGGGTCCTTACCTTTATTCAGTTTGGCCTCATTTCTCGGCTTCGGCTTGCTAGCTGGTCAATCTGGTCGCGTCGGGTGTCTCGTGGCTGTTCACTTTCGTTCTGCGCCCTGATGATTACACCCATGTCGGATCTTTCCCCAGCCAGATGTCGGAGGAGGATGAAATCAGCGCAAGCACAAGTTACTAGGATCTTCATCTGTTATACCAGCACATTAACTATAGCATTATTTGTAATACAACCTCGGCAAAAGTGTACTGATTAAACACTGGTGGTGCTTGCCCAGTACCCCGTGGACGTCCTCCATGTCCTCATCCTCTACTAGCCAAGCTGTGAAGCTTGTATCAGGACTAAACCTATCACACAAGATGCATTTGTGGATGAACGCCAGTGCTCCAATTAAACCCTCAGCACAGTCAACAGACTATAAAAGTAGAGGCATTGCCACGCATATCATTGTCTGAGCGCTGGGTCTAAACACCACAGATCTCTACCTCTGGACTAATCTACGCCTCATGTGTCGATTTGGCGTGATGGTAACCGTCGCCGCGGCTGACCGAACTCTGTTTTGCAAATCACGTGAGTGGAAGCCTGCGACCTACGCCACGACCACGGCCTATGTGGCGATCAATATACAATCGGTATCTCGAGGCATAAACACGGCCGATACGGTAATCGCCGCATAACCCGGTGTATGCATAACCAATTTGCATTTAAAAATTGTTTTCAACATTTTGGCGCAAAAAATTTCATTTTGAAAATTTTATTTTAAAAATTTTATCAAATTTATTTGATTTTATTTTATTTTAATTAAATTTAATAAATATTTTTTTTTCGAAATAATTTTGTAATGAGCCGGTGTTCATGAGCTAGAGTCGAAACGGTGACTCGAAACCTTCTCCCCAAGATCAAAAACCAGTCAAGCAAGCGCGGCGCGCCATTCTGACCGCGACGATTACACCGGTAACCGAACGCGCCGAACGCGCGCCGCGCCGCCGTGCTCTCGCGCGCGCACGCATACCGCGCGCTCTGCCGCCACTGCACCGCTGCGGTATCGTAGCGCCCGGCGCTGCCGTAGCGCCCTGCGGCGTCCTTACCTTGCACGCAGCGCGCCTCGCTGCAGCGCCCGTCCCAGCGCCCGGGCCGATCGCGCTGCGCCAGCGCCCGTGCCAGCGCGCCCCGGCGCCTGGCACCTGCGCACACACGCCTAACCTTGACGCCCAGCGCCCGGCGCTCAGTGCCATGTCTTTGCGCCGCTGTTCCCAGCAAGATGTACAATACAGTCATGTGATGTAAATTCAAATTCTGCCTGAATTTTTTTAGTTTTCGTATAATTAAATTTTTTTTCCAGCTGGCTTTAGTGGCTGTTGAAAAAATCACTAAAATCTCTAAAAATCATTTTTTCTTCATTTTCCATAATACTCAAATAAATTTGTAAATATTTATTTTTTCTCCATTCCTTCAAATTTTTTTTTCAATTTGTAAAATCTTAGAAATTATTTTCTCACTTCATAACCAAATAAATTTATAAAAATTTATTTTCCTTATCGATTTTCAGAAAAAATTTTCTCCAACTCAATAATTATAAAAATTTATTTTCTTCCAGACCTATTCAATTTTACCACTTGTAAAATCTGTGAAATTTATTTTCTTCAATTCTCACCTTAAATAAATTTATAAAAATTTATTTCCTCTGTATTTTCTTCAACTTAGAAAATTATTTCCATCACGATAAGCGAATAAATTTATAAAATTTATTCTTTTCATCTTCTTTTCAGATTTTCCTTTCTTGTACCCTCAAAATATTTTCTAAATATCTTCTACGCTTCCGTGCTAATCACCAAGCACACATACAATCTCAACACCTATTAATACTCTTCATTTCATTTACAACATGACATAGTATACACAATCATCGGAAGAAATACTTCACACAAGAATTTCATCAATCACACAAAACACACCAACACACGTGCACGTGGTGTCTAGTTTTAATCATTGATTCTAGTAATCTCACCTAACTTCGACATCAAACCACTAGTGGTGATGCTCCTCCTCAACCATGTGCTAAGCCCGATTCTCAATCTATGGGTTTCCATATACTATGCTCTTCATTAAACCACCCATGTGGTGATGGATACCCAGGCAGGAGCTCCTAGGCATGGTATGCCCTAGCTCACGATGCAGGCTGTGGCCCCAAACTTGGGGTGATTTGGCCTTCACCAGTCGACCAGCGAATACTCGTGAATGTCGGGTGACACGACATTTTTCAAATCGGGCGAAGTCTCAGCTGTGGGATACCCAGTACAAATCTTCATAAAACACAATCCAACGTCAATCACTGATTACCACTTGGCCTCTGCATTTTGAACCAATACTAATCACACTATATCCAAGCAGTTATATCTCCCCACAATATTCCCACTTCTCTCCACATGTAAGAAGTTGTGGATTTGCTCTTATCAGCCTCTCTTATAATAGAAGCATTTCTAATACATATGCTTATCAAACAAGCCACATTCGGCTTTCTTCTAGCGCTACGACCTCTAGGACAGACCGTCTCCTCATACGCTCAGGGTACTGTAAAGGGGATCCCACGACGGGGTGAGCTAAAGCTGATGGGAGAATCGCCACTAGTGGGGCACTCACCACTGGTGCGGTCTGATATTCCGAATTCAGCCACCTGGCTCGCCGTCTGCAGTCTGCCGGATGTCTGCATGACTGACTCGGATCAGGGTCCTCACAGAGCTCTACTACACTCGCCTAAGCCTTACGTACTAAGTATTAGCTGTGATGGACAACCCTCGAATGTATATCTCTCGATTGGGGCTTTCAGGCGATTGATATATATAATTATTAATGATTACCTCCGTGAATATCAATTGGGCGCTCAGACGATTGATATTTTAAGTTTGTCAGACTACCCTCCGATGATTTACATTTTGGGCTTCCCTCCGAACCGTCCTCTCTAGACTTATACCATGCACTAACCACATACTCTAGGATGTTTCGATTGCATATGGAATCATGTATGCCGGATTCCCGGTCAGTCTAATCACATGCAAATATATAAACATGGGCCTTACTCGCATAAAAATTAAATCACACAAACATGTTATGTATTATCATTTCAAACCTCAAGAATTAGCTCCATGGGCTAATAATGCTGACATTGGTACCAAATGTACCGGCGGAAACACCTCTTTACATCTGTTTTTCCAAGCGTTATTCAAGAGGGCAGTGACCTCGTTTTACTCATTATAGGAAAATCACTAAGCTGGCGGTTCCACGCGGTGACCCGAAATCACGACCATTCAGGCCCAATGCATACCAAACAACCATTTAATACAAGTTAAACCAACCCACACCGCGAAGTCTGAGCATCACGGACGACCGCAAAGTCTCAAATAATTCTACAATTTGGTCCCCATATTTTTAGGACGATCACAGCCATTCGGCATTTTCCATACAAATACACACAGATTTATAAAATATTTATGAATTTAAAACACCCGACAGCCCGTAACAGCCCTTTGTTTCAATATTGGGTTTCAATAAATTCAAATCATTAGTCCCGAGTTTGGGACGATCAAGCAAACCCCTCACGGCCTCGAACCAGCAGAAACATGAAAACTACCAAAATGAATAAAGCATAGTAGGAAAATCTACCTCTTGGAGTTTTATGCTTTCACAAATCAAGGTCCCGTTTGCCTCGCGGCGTGAAACGTTCCCCTTCTTGCTCGAGGCGAAGCCAGCGGTCGGATCTCCAGGCCTACAGAGAGAAGCCCTCTCTAAGAGCTCAAATTTGGGCTCCTGTCACAAACTGAAAATCACGTTTTGCCAGCTCATACTTAGGGGGTAAGCCTTCTTGTAGAAATTTAGTCTTAGTCACTTAATCAATCACATTATTATTTATCCCTCTATTCGGTGATATTCGGCTACACGATCCATTTCATCATTTCTCTCTCATACCACTTATGGTACATGGGTACTTGTTATATCTTGCGCCTTTAAATGCATCAGCGTTCACATTTTACGTCGATACCTCGGCGATGTGAAATTAGATGTCTCGGAAAAATTCTGAAAATTTCCGTGCTAGCTAGATTCAGCGAAACGATTCCATGGTAGATCGTTTCATCATCTGAGATCTAGAGAATTAATTACGGATTTTTAACCGTAGTACAATTTATCAAAGTGCGATTTTGCCGCTTATTCGGTGGAATTTCTGGGTCTTACTGCGGCTCTTACACTGGCTTTGTGGCTGAAGGATCGCCACCTTCATCGCGATGCTTTTTCGAGGAGAAGTGCGCCAGGCTTAATTAGGGTTCACATCAACTTCTATATTGTTAGTAACTTTTTTTTTTTTTTTAACCGGCAAATAGGGTTTGTTTCATTTTAATTTTAAGTTGATTGTTCTTCCTGTTTTCGAACAATCAAATGAAGCAGACAAATTTTAGTGTGCCAATGTTTTTCATAATAAAAAACGAGTTTTCATCAGGGAACCATATATTTCCTAATAGGTTTATTTGCTTCTAAGTAATAATTCCTTCGTGGAGTCCCAGTACTTACCTGATGATGCTCTTTTTTTTTTGAAAGAAATTTTGATGATAAATTAAAATTTGGGTCTAATTTTTTGGGCTTACTAAGTTAAGTTGATAGTATGTAGTTAGTTCATAGATTATGGATTGATACAAAAGGTAAACAATATTTTAAAAAAGCATAGGACTTCTTTGTCAAGACATGAAACATATTAAAAGGAAGCTGTGATTCCTGACACTATGGCAAGACAATGTTGCAGTGTTGTTGTTCAGTGTATGTGACGAGTCCGGGAAATTGTTCATAAGACCCAATGTTTTGTGACAATGTTCATAAGACCCAAACAGCCCCTAATTTTACATAGGCGATCAGCGAAAATCAAGAAAATTCAACAATTAGGTCCCATGTTTGGGACGATCAAGCAACCCCTCACGGCCTCAAATAGCAGAAACATCGAAAAACCCTTAAAATGGGAATAAGCGCCGTAGAGAGAAAATCCTACCTCTTTGGTTGTCAAACACAAGCCGCGAGGTCCCGCGTGCTTTGCTCGGCGTGGCGTTTTCCTTCTTTGCTCGGTGACCAGGTCCACGTCGCGTATATTTCTAGAGAGAAGTCGAGACTCTCTCTGAATCACCATTTTGAGTCTCCTCCGCCTCTGCATCTCCCAAAATGACCCACCGTTTTGCTTTTATTTAAAGTGGAAGATGATATCTTCTTTCTCAGTCTCAGTTTACCCCTCATTTAATGCGATTAATTCCCATACTTTGGTTGATATTGGCTCTCAGTGAACAATCCATTTTCATCGTTCTCTACCATACCACTTATGGCATGGTACATGCTATGTGCCTTTAGTGGCATCGAAAATCGATTCTGACACGGAAATGATGCCTCGGCGATGCGACTCAGTATCTCGGTAAATTCTTGATTTTACGTGCTAATAACTAGATTTTGCGAGACGATTCGCGGTGAAATCAGTTACGTCACTCAGAGATCTGAAGGGAATTAATTATGGATTTTTTAACCGTATTAAAATTTTGTAATCAAAATTACGATTTTGCCCTTATTCCAGAAATTGCAATTTCTCGGGTCTTACAAGAACACTGCATGTGGGAAAGGCCAAATTAAATAGTAAAGAGGCTGAAGCTCATATTTTATTACAAGAAATATAATGCAAGAAATCGTAATTAACTATTTAAATCTTTCAGATGACAACGGTGCCGTTGGAGATAAATCTCATCTAACTAACTATAAATTATATTCTTAGGCAAATGAAATAAGCCTTCAAGGCATCATGTTCGGTACCGTCAAATCGTGCGGCGAAGCTACAAGCTCTTTGCTGCTCATGTACCATAAGCGATATGAAGTAAGAGAAAATAATCATGAATGGCCGAAAATAAGTGCAGAAATCTTGAAAGAAATTGGCTGTTTAATTAGGTGAAATGATAACCCGCTAAAGTGAGGCAGTGGTCTTCTTCTCCAATACTTAAAAGCGCCAAGAGCAGGGGGCTTGGCGAGAGAGGAGCAGGTGAAGAAATTTGAAGAGAGAGAGTACTTCTCTCACAGAAATATATGTGATAAGGCGTGGCGAGATCTTTCCAGGCAAGAAAAAGAAAATGTCTCAGTGAAGCAACTACGTGGACTCAAAGGATAGTCAATTCTTCGGCTTGCTCTCGGTAGGATTTTCTCCTGGGTTTTATTCCCATTTTATGTTGTTCGAATGTTTGAGTCGTTGGAGATGGGGGCGGCGTTGGATCGATCATCCCGAGCATGGGACGGTGCTCTAATTTTTAAGCCCAGCTAGACGGCGATGGCGCTCCCACGGCTCGTATGGAAGTGCCGAAGATGGGGTTTGGTGGTGTGAATCATGTATTGGTTGGTTTGAGGCGGTGTGCCGTGAAATCTTGGAGTTCAAAATATGAACCTAGGATTGGTGAGTGTCGGGAGCAGTCAAGCCTAGGGTTTCTTGTTCCCAGATCATCATCAAATGTATTTTTGGGAAAATGCGTGTTTGGTTAAATGGTGGATCAATTGCTTATGTTTGAAGCAATCTTTAGTGAGCTAATTTTGTAATTGGCATTTTAGAAAATGATAATTACATAACATGTTTGTGTGATTTAATTTTTAATGTGAATATATTTGTGTTATATATTTGCATGTGATTATTTGTGTTAGATTCGCATACATGCATTCCATATGCCTTTGGATCACTAGGATTATAGGGTAGGTGCACGGAATGAAGTATAAGAAAAATCGTTCAGATGATCTAAATATAAAGTAGGAGAGGGTAGTCCCCAGCTTAAAAATATATCACCGATGGGCGACGATTAAGTATTCATTGGAAGGTAGTCACAAACAATTTATATCAATCGTCGGGGCCAATTGATATATATACATCGGAGAGGTTGTCCACTAGTGCAAATATTAATTCTCATACAAGGCTTAGGCGCAGAGTGAAATTCGGTGGGAGTTCAGGGATCTACGAGTTTGGTCATGTAGACATTCAAGTAGGATCATGCGTGGCTGAATCTTGTGGCTGCTAGACACGCACTTAGATGGTGAGTAGCCCACTTGGGAGCAAATCTCCCCTGCGAGCTTTACCTCTGCCGTGGGATCCTTTATTTTACGAATGCAGGGGCGTGCGAGAGGACGGCTCGTCTAAATTTATCATGAAGAGAAAGTCGGGATGTGGCTTTGGTGGTTGTACATGTATTGAACCCTTTACGTTAATATATGTATTGTTTAAGAGTAAAAAATATTAACTCTTGTAACTATTGGGTATATAGTTGGTTTCATAGTTAGCATGTACATTGAGTCTTGTTTGTGAAGCTGAAGTGGCCGTATTGGATACTCATTGTATATATTAGTTACATTTTAGGACAGGTATATAAGTCTTTGTGTTACAGGTAGAGGCTCCCGGTACAAGGGGCTGCTGGGTTACTGCAAAGTGGTGTCGGTTGGCAGGCATCCGCTATCGATAAGCGGTTAGAAAGGTGTCGCTAGTTTAATTTGGGCGTCCTTTGATATCCCGAGAAGCAGAGTATCTGATACCGGAAACTTCAGTTATTATCACCACGAACATTGGTGTATGAGTATAGGTTTTATGAGAACATGGATAGAAAAGAACGGGCCCAGGCCATGGTTGAAAAGAGAAAGAGCATCACCACTAGGTGTGTTTGTGTTGAGGTGGCTATGAGACCACCTAGAAAATCACGGGACAAGAAACTGGACACTGCGATCTGCGATCAATGTTAGTGTTTTGTGTGATTAAATGGTACCTGTTGTGTGAATGTTTGATGAATGTATGTATACCATGTTATGTGTTGGTTGTATTAGCAGTGATTAACATACGTAGATGAGTTAAAGAATATTCAGAAAATATTTTGGAGTGGGTACTGTACAAAATTAAATAAAGAGAATAAATGAAAGTAAATTGAAGAATTTATTTCGTTTAGAGGTGAAAAAAAAATTTTAATTTTTAAGGTTTTATCAGGTAAAACTGAAGAAAATTAAATAAAATAAAATTTTCAAAATTTATTTGGGATGCTGGAAAGTGAGTAGAAGAAATTTTAGTAAGCAAAGAAAAAAATAAATTTTTTCAAATTTATTTGGTTATATGGAGGGAGAAAATAATTTCTAAGATTTTACAAGTGGTAAAATTGAAGAATGGAAGAAAATAAATTTTATAAATTTATTTGAGTGGGGAAAATTTTTCAGCGAAAAACTGGAAAAGGAAAATAAATTTTATAAATTTATTTGGTTATGAAGTGAGAAAATAATTTTCTAAGGTTTTATATGGTATAAAATTTAAGAAAAAGGGGTTAAATAAATTTTTATAAATTTATTTGAGTATTAAAGAGTGTGGAAAAAAAAAATGATTTTAGTGATTTTTCCAATTTCTGGAAATAAATGAAAAAAAAAATCATTTATAATGAAAAACGAAAAAAAATTTTTGGTGCAGAATTTTGAAGGGCTACTCTACTACTTTGTATTGGTGGAGAGAGAAAGAAAAAAAAAATATTATATTGCAAGAATTTAATTGTATTGCAACATGGGCAGGGGGTTGCTGGGAAAGTGTATTTCAATACACGTGTCGTGGTTATGTGCTGGTGGAGTTGGTCGAGACAAACTGATCACAATACAAGCCAGTATCAGGGCTGGAGGGTCAAAGTAGGAGGAACCGTGGCCGCACAAAAAAAAAAAAAAAATTATTGCGCATGGCGGGCTAGGCAACTGGCCGACGCCGGGCGTGGGCGCAGTGTGGGCGCCAGCGCGCGCAGGCCGGGAGCGCAGGGACGCGGTGGGGCGCTGCGCGCAGCGCAAAGAGCGCCGGGCACGGCGCAGCGGTCGGCGCAGGCGTGACGGCGCTGCAAGGGCTCGCGGCGCTACGGCAGCGAGTGTTGTGCGCCGCTGGGCGCTGCACGGCAGGCGCCGCGCAGCGCGAGTGCGCCTCTCGCTCGGGCGTACGGGCGCCGGGCACGCAGCTCGGGCGCTGGGCGGCCAGATCAGGCAATTCCTGCACTCGAATTTGATTTTCAACCTATTTCGACTCGCATTTTCCAGTCAAGAATGAACACTGTTCATTGTAAAATAAAATTTTTTCGAAAAAATAATAATAATAATAATATTTATTAAATTCAAATAAAATCAAAAATCAAATGAATTTTGATAAAATTTTCGAAAATAAAATTTTCGGAAATAAAATTTTCAAAATAAAATTTTTGAAAATAAAAATTTTGTTGAAAACAATATTTTAAAACGCGAATCATCACAGATACACCGAGTATGTGTGTATGATTAGTAGTCTCGGGCCGTGGTTATGCCTGTAGATACTGTGATTGATTTAACTACCATTTGAAATGGTGATCGCGCTTAGTTGCGTACAAAATTATACAGGCGCATGGTGTACGCGATAGAAAAGGGTGAATGCTAAGGTTAGGATTACGACCTTAGGGATTCGGTACCGAATGAACAAGAAATCTTAGAATCTTATCTAATAAATGAATCGAGTGGTCGGAATTTAGCTCACTTAGAAATGAACTGCCGCCATGGTTGTCAAATCTATTAGTAATCAACAACTGCATTACTAGTTAGACTGAAATGGAAGCTAAATGACTCTTGTTGCCATGTTAATTGTGTAAATGGCTAGAGATCCAGGACGAGGACGGCCCACTAGGCACCGGGGTCACACCAATTCCAAGAATCGAATCTCACCGCCTAAGACTTGATCGGGCTCAGAGAGGCCGTAGTGTTGCAACGATCGCTATCGCACAAGCAAGATACAGTAGTCGTGGAGATCCTAGTAACCCTAGAGGTTTAGGGACGATCATCCTCCGACATACACTGTGGGGAAAGATCCGATGGTGGTGCACTCATTGGTTCATGCGTAACGCAGAAGGTGTTGCAGGCCATGGAGACTACCTCCGACACGACCCGATTAGACTAGCCGTTTCTAAATTGAGAATGAGGCCCAAATATGATGGAATGGGCAAGGACCTCTAGAGACCTTAGAGGAGCCACACGGGAGTTCTTCCCTTAGGGATTAGGCGAAAATAGGTACGATATGTCGAGGTTATGTAGCTGAGATCTCTGGACTCTACTCACAATGGACCGAGGATTGCGGACATGTCGGTCTTCGAGGTCATCCTGAGGATGGTCAAATACAGCTTACTGTGGTCGTTATCGACAGAGCGTAGGAGGATTATCAGTTACACGCTATAGGATCTGCACTCCTATGGTATTTCGTGGGGACAAGCATGACATTTTTCCCCGATAGTATATGAGTCCAGCGTCAGTGGATACATGTTATTAGATTTATTCCACCACTCCTGCAGGACGAGGGGAGAGAATTCAAACGTGAGATCTACCTCAAGTGGTTTGCGAGTACGCTAATGTTTTTCCGTAGATGAGCTACCCGACTACCCACATAGGATGTACTCTGCATTGGAGTTACACCCGGTATTTCACCCATCTCTATGACTCCAAGACAGATGGCACCGGTTTAGTCAAGTAGAACTCGTGAGTCCAAATGGCCAGGAGCTGGTTGGACAAGGTTTATTAGACCGAGCACTTCACCATGGGGCGCCTTTGCTCGAAGTTGCGAAGAAGAAGGGCAAGACCTCTCGACCGTATCACTACATGCAAATGAACAGTGGTTATGATCAAGAATCTGCACTCCATTACCGAGGATCGATGATTGGTTTGATCACTGAGAGGAACGCCAGTCTACTCTAAGATGTGACCTTCGCACCGGTTACCATCACCCGAGGGTTAGGAGACAGACATCCCTAAGACGCAGATCGCAAGTATGGCACCGGCCGCTGGTGAACGCCCTTCGATTACCGAATGCGCCAGCAAAGATTCATGGATCTCATGCATAGGATATTCCAACCTATTTAGACTGGGCCATTAGTCTTAGCGGATGACATTTTGATCTACCCCGCAATGAGCGGAGCATGAGTATCACTCGAGGGATCGTTTACAACTGCTAAGAGACCATCGCCAGTACGCTTAAGTTCAAGAAGTTCGAAGCTTCGCTTACCGAGGTGAGAGTTCGGTGATATGTGGTGTCGCGATCAGGAGCGCCACTCGACCTGGGTGCTGTCATGCAGTTGATGCGCTGAAGAGACCAATGTCAATTCGAGATACGTAGTTTTCGATCAGCCGGGTATTACGAGAGACACGAATGCAAAGCGTGTTGTCCATTCGGGACAGATCATAGGATTTCACCTACGCGGGGACACGGACTCCATGGTTTGACTACCGACCATGCGAGAGAAATCGAGGATATTTGGAACACTCCCTGATACGTGTTGGTAAGAAGAGCGGAGGATCACTTTCTTTCCAATCCGAGAAAGAAGCGTAAGACTTCGCTTCACAAGAATATCTGTGATGTGGCCAGGTCATCAGGACCAAGGCCAAGATTATGGGACAGTTAGTCAGGCAAGGCAGATGATGTGTTATTTCTGTCAGCAGCCTGGACACTTTCGACAGGATTGTCCACGAAGGCAGGAATCCCAAGACTATGGGACACTTCCGTCCCAATCATCAGTGAGACGAGTGAGGGTTGCCAGTCAGGATGGGCAGATGGTATACCATTGCTGTAAGACCCGAGAAATTCAACCCGAAAAGGGCAAAATCGTACTCGATACAAAATTGTAATTACGGTTAAAAATTCGTAATTAATTTCTGCATCTCTGATGATCTAAACTGGATTGCACCGTTGAATCGGCTCGCCAAATCTAGTTAGCACGCAGAAAATTTCGCAATTTGGCCGAGACAAATGAGTCGAAGACGCTTTTTCGAGGCATCGCGCTTCGTGTGTCAGAAATCGATTTTCGATGACGAAAGGCAATAAATAGATGTGTGTACTCATGTACCATAAGTGGTATGAGTATAGAAATGATGAAAATGGATGGCCGAGGTAGTGCCGAATATCAAATCTGAGAAAGAGGGACATAAAGGTCATTTTTAGATTTGATTAAGTCACTAGGTGCCAAATTAAGGAATAGTGATCATCTTCATTAAACCAATGGAGAGCAAAACGTGGGAGGCCATTTTGATGCAAAGGAGCTGTTTGAGAGATTTTAGAGAGAGAGAGTGCTTCTCTCTAAGATCCCGGCGACCGCTGACCGTCGCTGGGCCGACCTTGAGCAAGAAGGAACGCTCTACGCGAGCAAAGCACGCATGGACCCCGGAATTGCGAGCTGACAACCCAAGAGGTAGGATTTTCTCCCTACTCTGCGCTTTATCTCCCATTTTTAAGGGTTTTTCGATGTTTTTGCTTGGTTTGGAGGCCGTGAGGGGTTGCTTTGATCTGGTCCCAAAACATGGGACCGAATTGATAGAAATTCTTGGTGATTTTTCTCACCTCCGTGATCATTTTAAAAAATTAGGGGCTGTTTGGGTCTTTAAATTCCAGATTTTTGCTTTAAATCATGTATTTGTAGGAAAAATAGTTCGAATGGGTTATGTTCCTATCCCAAACATGGACCGAATTGTGGAATTTTTTTACCATGAGGCATCCCGTAACAAAGGTGTGTATGGACTGCTATGGTCATTTTGATAATTTATTGAATAAATTATGCTTGGTGTTTATAAGACCGAAATGGTAAGAAATTCGGCCCAAAAAGTGAAACCGAAATGACGAGTGGGTCGCCCATGACAAACTTAATCGGTTTCGGATCAAGTAAAAACAATTTTAAGCCAGGTGAAATGGCCAAAGGTCCAAGGTATTTTGGCATTGAAATTGTGTGAATTGAATGGCTTGGGTGTGTGTAGAAATAAATTCGAGAGTTGGTCGATCAAAGAATTATTAGGTTAATGCTTGAGGTGTTAGAACACAATGACACAATTATATAGAATTAAATTGTGTCAGAAGCTACTGGGTGATGATTATGATTGCCAAGTGAGCTAGATTGGGTGATGATTGATGTGTGAATTACATGTGTAATTGTAGTTGATTGAAAATATGCATATTGACATATTGTGTAAATGATTTTGAAAAATGGCATAATGCATTTTCATATGCACCCGGGTACTTCTAGAATTAGGTGTGAGTACGACAAGGTATTTTTGTAAAAACTAGACATGCTTTTGCGAAAGGAATTTCACAGATGATATTCCGAGAATTGGTTTGGGAGATGGGCCAACAGATCACTGGATGAGGACTATGACTGCTTCGGGAAAGCTCACCAACCACCCACGCCGGAGGGTAGTCCCTTATTATTTTACCGAACATTTTCAGTGCATTTTCAAGAACAACTGGTTTTGAAAATGATTATTTTCTCATACATGGCTTAGGCAAGTGTGAGAGTGAGCCTGAGGACTCGTGACATGGGGTGATCATGTAGACATTCAAGTAGGATCATGTATTTACTTGAGTGTGTTTATTTTGGAGCATTGGGTAATCGACTTAGGTGGTGAGTAGCCCACTTGGGTATGATTATCCCATCGAGCTTTAGCTCACCCCGTCGTGGACCCCTTATTTCGTGCACAGGAGCGCCGAGAAGACAATTCATTTTGAAGATGCTGGCCATGATTTTGATGCTTTTGGACATAACATGTATTACACTCTGCATGTTAATATATGTTTGTATAAAAGTGTAATCAACTATGTAATTATTGGGAGATAATCGAGAATAGTTTGTGATATGTGTTTTAATGAGTATTAGTTTATAGCCCAAGTGGCCATATTGATATATCAGAAATATTGACTGCTTCTCAGCGTGTAAATGCGTATTATTTACGTGTTTATTTGCAGAGCTCTCGTACAAAGGAGACTCTCGCCCATTTTCTAAAGTGGCGCTGCAACTGACATCCACTCAGATTCGCAGGGCCGACGTAGTCAACCCGACACCCGGGTTTGGGGCCATTGCAAGATCTCGTATATATGAGGAGGATTGCCCCTGCAGACGTGGATCCCCATGTTTGGGATTGGTGCATCCGGCCACCGTGGGACAGAGCAAATACAGCTTGTTTCTCCATACCCTAAGATAATGTAGTGTGGATCAAGTCGTGACAGATCGTAGTTGTGCATCGAAGCGCAGGACCTTAGGGTGGTAGACCTGTTGGTTGCTGATTGTCAGGCTTGACATGAATAAGTTGACAACCATCGGGTTGTCAGTAATTGAAACCTAGGCCGAGTTGTCATACTCGACACGGCATTAGATTTGGGCTTAGAGGTTAAGGCCTTTAGAGAAGCCAAGTATAGATGTTCTTCCCTAGGGTGTAGGGTGAGAGTTGACCTGATAGGTCGGGATTATGAGTAAGAGATCTCCAAGATTCTGCTCATGGTGGAACCGGGATTGGTTGTCACAGTATGACATTATTACATTACGTGTACCTGCAGAATATCGCACGAAAGTATGGTGTGGGTGCACTCAGAGTGGTCATTCACCACTCTGTGAGTGTGGGCCGAGTTTGTCTTAGGATCACGTCCCATGAAGACTCCGCGGTTGAATCAGAAATGTAAGAGGCTCCTCGAAGGTGTTTCTGGCGAGTTGTGTTGCTCGAGATGAAAACACATCGACAAGGTTATCACGTTGCACTTAGGAGTTGGAGTGATAGGAGCCTGGTGATGTAACGCCCAAAATCCCTGGAATTTTTATAATAAAATTTATTATATATTCGGGTATAATTGGGCCAACTTGGGTAGTTTTGGGAATTGTTAGATGAATATTGGATTCAATGATTATTGAACTTAAATAAACTCAGTGAAAAAAAGAGAAAATATGGAAATTGTAAAACGGGACCCAAGGGTCAATTGTAAATAAGTTTATAGTGTCTAAGTGAAAATAGAGACTTAAATGTGAGGAATAATAGAGAAATGGAGGGACCTAAATATAAAAAGAAATAAAGAAAAAGAAGAAAAATCATGAAAGGGCATGTGGCATGTAGGAAAGTGAGGAGGAAGTTTCCTCCTTTTAAAGTACGATTAAGAGGATCCATAAGAAAAGAAAACAGAGAAAGGGAGAGTTGGGAGAGAGGCTCCATCTTCTCTAGATTTTCGACAATCGACTATAGGTCTCCATAAGCACGAAGGGAAGTCCTTCCTAGTGACAAGAGCTATGTAGAGACCGAACCGTGGGGACTTTTGACAAACCCATGAGGCAGGTCTTCCTACTTGTCGTCTTCTACCCTAAGGATTGCTGGGTGGTCATCCGCCTTAGGGGAACAAGCCTGCTGCATTTTAAACCATGTAAGCTCCCCACATTGTGGTAGTGCGCAAATTAGCCGAACCTTAGAGCTGATTTGGCACGAAGTGAAGGAAATTGGTAGTGCCTTTCTAGTAAATTGTAGCCACATCACTCAGGCTTGATGTTAGCTCTTTGAAATTCTCGATTCGGACTCCTTAGACTAAGTTATAAATCCTTTTAATGAGGTCAGCCCATCTAAACTGCCTGCCGCCTGCCACCCAGGTCAACTAGCCGACCTAGAAACGGGTTTTTGGGTCGAAAATAAAGAGAGACTGGCAGCAGTCCTTCTGTGAAATTGTAGCCACATCAATGAACTTGATGTTAGGCTTTGAATTTCAATTGACTCCCCACCAAGTTATGGTCTTTTACTGCAATGGGCCAAATGGATGAGTGGTCGCCAAACAAGGGTCGCCAACAAAGGGTCGTCAAACCGCAGGTCGCCAGTCCTCGTAGGGGTCGTCAGTCCTCGTGAGGGCCGCCGATCCCGAGAGGCCGTTAGGTCCTTCTAAGAGCTCAGTCGTTAGGTCTTAAAGAGCCTACCGTCGTGGTTGACTACGCATGACCTCCAACTTCTAAGGTCATATCTCCTTCGCTTGAACTCCGATTTGGGTGTTCTTGGACTCTATGAAAGCCCATGGGAGTTAAGAATACTACTGATATGCCTGAGGAGGGGATGTTAGATGTCGACCAAGGTGTTTGAATGAGCCTGTCACTTCAGTGCAAATTCGTCGGCCCGTGTCGCCTGTCAAAGCTGACTACGCATGACCCCAACTCTAAGGTCATATCTCCTTCGTTTGAACTCCGATTTGGGTGTTCTTGGACTCTATGGAAAGCCCATTGAGTCAAGAATACATTAATATGACTGAGGAGGATAGAAGACTTTTAACCGAGGTGATAGATCGAACTAGTCCAGGTCAGGTCAGCTCGTCGTCAGATTTGACTGCAGACCTCCAACTTAGCTCATAACCCTTCGTCCAACTCGATTTAGTGATCTGACTATATGGAAAGCCCATTGAGTCAAGAATCCATCTATATATAGCTTGTTTAAATTGGAACTCATAATAACCTCCGAAAATCAATCCTAACCAAAACTACTAGTACGCATGAATAATATTATTCTTTAATGGTTTTTTGAATGTGGACTCCATTTGAGAGAAAAGCCAAATCATGATTGAGATTCCAAGGATTGGAACTCAAAGTGCAAAAGATTTTGGGTTTGTTCTCTAAATCCTATTCTCATTTCAAGTTTGAAATGTTTGCTCTACCAACTCCTAACTCTCGCTTTCAAGATTTTGCAGCTGTTTCTGTTTAAAAGCATATTGAAGTGATTTAATTTATTTGAGAAAAGTGATTGTGAAATGTTTGCATATAAAAATTGCATGATTATTGAAAATAAACTGTTTATACAAGCGTACATATTGTACTATATTTTGCTATAAAGGATTTGAACGCCCTTAATAGAATGCTAACTGCTTATTTCAGATTAAGGATAGATTGGGTATACCAATAGGGTCAAATAGCGTGATTTAACTATTGATGTCACCCGATCCGCAGCCAGCGGGGACTCGTAGACGGTAGTGTTCACTATTTGATTGTTTATAACTACCAAGAGCCCAAATGACCGTGAGACCGTGTTATAAACCATGTGATACCGCCCGCAGCCTCAAATGGACCGTGGCTCATGGACTCTCGAGTATCCCTATATATCGAAGGAGATAGGTTAAATTCGCGTAAGGGCATAATCGAATCTACGCTAACTGATTGGATTGGCATAATCAATTGATTGGCATAACCGATTGGATTGGCATAACTAATTGATTTTCGTAATTGAACTGAATGTCATAACCACTGAATTTGTGAGCATATTTGAATTGGGATTTGAGATCAGAAATATTGATTATGAAATATTTATGGGATGATCATGAACTATAATTTATTGTATATATATATAATAAAGTATATGTATTGTATTTATATTGATCATCCAAATGATTGAAAGTTCTCGAATTATTAAAATTGCATGAATTGATTTTAAGCCGAACTCGAGGAATGGATTTGTATAGAACCACTAAGCATGAAAATGCTTAGCGTATTGTTTACCAATGCGCAGGTACCGAAAAAGATAGATAGTGATCGTATATACCCAAGATCGGTGGTTACCAGTCATAAAGAAAGAAATCTCGAGTATGCTCGACATGTGCACTCATTTCTACGTGTTCTTTTTTGATATGGATATTTCAGATAAAACAATTTGAATACTGAACATCTATTTTAGTAAATCATTTTGAAAAGGCTTGAATGCCTTCATTGTAAATGTATTTTGGTAAAGTTAAATGTATTTTGTTAAATGTTTGGCTGGCTTGCCCAATTTTAACGTTCCGCAAAGATATGATTTTTGTGTGATCGAAAGTGATTTTAGTGGCATCCCTGACTCGGCTCTGATCCGCCCAAACGGCCTGCCTGCAAGGTCCCACATATTATTTTGGGTATCGCAGCCTAGTTTAGGCGCTCTACAAAATGATTTTGAAATTGTTTGTAAATGATTTTGAAATTGTGTTTAATATGCATTTCCATTTTCATATAAAGGATGAGACATGACTCTGGACGCGGATCTCACGGGGTCTTAATAGGATAAGAATGGATTCGGGCTCTGGCCTAGTATTCCAGGGATGACCGTGGACTCGCCTGCATAGCCTTGTTAGTGTGGGAAGGAGGGCAAGCATCCCATGCCCCACCAATGAATGAACCAGAACAGGGCGTGGAGGTACTATGGATATCCTCCAAGAAATTTAGTTCAGACGCAAAGAGCCGGCCAACCGTACCGCAATTGCTCCAGCGATCACCATCGAGAGAATGGGCAGCACCGACCAGAGATTTTATGGGAAAGAAAGAGGATGAGCCTTCTATGGCAGAAAATTGGCTCGAGAAAACTGAGCGAATGTCAGGCAAATGCATCAAGCACACCAAGAGAAGTTGGAATGCGACCTCATTACTGGCTGTACGAGGCTTATCTGCTGGTGGGTTTCCGGGTGACCAGACCACACCATCGTGAGAGAGAGTTACATGGGAGTTCTTCGATGAGTTCAAGAAGCACTATGTGGGTCGTGATTTATCCGAACAACATGAGACTCGGGAGTTTCATAACTGCCAAAGACGCATGAGTGTGACCAATATCAAGAGAATTCACACTATTGAGCAAGTATGCTCCCGAGGTACTTGTGAGTGAGGAAGAAATGTGTCGTAGGTTTGAAGACGGCTTTAATGACTATATTCGAGCTCATGTCACAAAGATTTTTCCATGAGGATTTCCAAAATTGTGACATGTGTGCATTGAACGTGGAAAGAGTAAAGAAAGAGGAAAGAGAGAGAAAGGATAAAAGACAAAAGTGGAAAGAAAAATCCCATTACCCAACAGAACAACAACAAAGGAAGAAATCTGTGGGGACCATTGTGGTTCCAATCGCCCTAGCTCAAAGCACGCAGGAATACTACTCTACCAGCACTGTCAATTGCGAGTACACCAGGAGGTGCTTCTAGAGGACACACTGCTCCCCATTGCTCCCATTGTGGGAGAAATCACAAGGGAGAATGTTGGAGACTTACAGGTGCTTGTTTGACTGCTTAATCCAAAGAGCATAGAGCAAGAGATTGTTCTGTGAGCTCGTTTCACGATTTAATCTCGACCGGGGTACAAATTTTTAGTGGTACGTAAAGGCAACAAGAGGTCGATTCACCAGTGTTCCGAGACAAGGGACACAGACCTCGTAGGCAAGATGGCTTCGTGCTCCAAACGAGCATATGCAATGAAAGCAAGTGGGAAGATAACAAGCCCGTGATGTGATAGTTGGTAATTTCCAAATCTTTGATACTACAAGACATGGCTGACACCCCGGGTCAACCGCACTCATATATTTTGCACTGACATACCTAGTGTGAAAAAAATTTAATGAGGAGGGAACCGAGTATGACATCTTGGTGACTAACCCGCCGGCATAGTGTTATTGTGAATAGAGTGTATAGAGATTGCCCCCATCCGAATACGAGTATGAGTTTCCTCGATTTGATCGAATTATCCTTTAAGGAGTTCGATGTGATTTGGGATGGATTATGTCCCGACACCAAGTGATGGTGGATTGTAGAATGAAAGAGTGACCTTTGAGAACAATCGAATGAGGATGAAGTAATTACCAAGTAGAGGTCAAAACCACCTCTCTAATGTGATATCCGCAGCCACTGCGAGAAAAATGGTGTGGAAAAGATGTGAAGCCTACTTCTTGGCTTAAGTGTGATTGATACGACAAAGGCAAGGCCCAGCATATCCGATATCCCCAATGCTAGTGACTCTCTCCCGACGTGTTTCCCGTGGAGTGTCGGCTGACTGCCTCTACGAGGGAGATCGAGGTTGCCATCAATGCCAGACCAGGTGCCACACCGCATCCATTACAATCGCACGAATGGCTCCAGCCGAGTTAAAAGAATTGAAGCTTCGCCTGCAAGAATTGCTAGGAAAACGGTTTATTCGACCAAGTGTATCACCGTGGGAGCCCCGCTTTTGTTAAAAAGAAAGATGGTACACTTCGGGCTATGTATTGATTACGTACAATTGAACAAGTTAACTAAGAAGAATAAGTATCCGTTACCTTAATAGATGATTCGCTTGACCACTAAAAGGTGCAAGTATCTTTTCAAAGATCGACTCTGCGATCCGGGTACCACGCTGGAGAATTAAAGATGTCGATGTGCATAAGACGGCGTTTAGGACGATATGGACATTACAGTTCCTCAGAATGCCGCTTGATTGACAATAAATGCCCACGGCTACGGACCTAATGAATCGTGTTTTCCGACCGTATGGATCATCGCGTAGTGTTCAGACTCCATATTCTTGTGTATTCAGAAAGATCACTTAAAGTCATGACACACACCTTAGAGTAGTGCTAGAGACTTTGAGAAAGAGCATATGTATGGAAACGAGCAAGTGTGAGTTTGAAGAACGAAGTGTCCTTTCTAGTAAGTATAAGATCGAAGAAGGAATCCGAGTAGATCCAAAGAAAATAGAAGTGGTTGTTGGAATGGAAGCCACCTAGAAATGTTACAGGCGTAGTTTCCCGACTAGCAGATACTACGTAAGATTCAAGGGGTTTCTATGACTCCACTCGATGACGAGATCGTCGAAAAATGTAAAGTATGAATGGAGGAAAAACGTCAAAGAAGTTTTGATAAGTCGGGAAGCATTCTTAACCGAGGCCTCGTTCTACTCAACCGACCGGCGGTAGAGAATATGTGATTTGCGATGCGTCGCTAAATAGACTTGGATGTGTCCTAATGCAAGAGGGTAAAGTGGTAGCCTACGCTTCAAGACAGTTGGAAGCCGCATGAAAAGAACTACCCCACGCATGATTTGGAATTAGCCGCAATTGTATTTGCGCTGAAAATTTGGAGACATTATTTGTATGGAGAGAAGTGTTTCATCTACACTGATCATAAGAGTCTTAAGCATTTGCCTCACAAATGAGCTTAACTCGAGACAACTGAGACGATGGAACCGAGCAAAGATTATGACTGCAAGATTGATTATCACTCCGGAAAGGCCAAATGAAAATGACGCTTTGAGTAGAAAGTCACACTAACGCTTCGAGCGCTGAATGCCTATTTGTCATTATACACGATGGTACTGTGAGTGGCAGTTGGCTAGCGAGACCGAAGTTTGTCGACCTAGTGCAGGCAAAAGAAAAAGATGAGAAAATTGTTGCCATAATAAATCAGATTGAAATGGTAAAGAAACCGAGTTCACAAAGAACGGCATGGAGTTCAGGATGGCAAGATCGGGTTTCAGGTAAATTCGATTGTAATGATTTGAGGAAATCCATACTAGAAGAGGCACATAATGGATTTTGCTATCCATCCCTGCAGCACAAAGATGTATCGAGATTTAAAAAATGTCATTCGTGGTCCTGATGAAAAGAGATGTGTCGACATGTAACCAAGTGTTTGGTGTGTCAAAGAGCAAAGGCGTAGCATCAAGTTCCTTCGATTATCAAGTGTTCTATTAGAATACCCAGTGGAAATGGACCGAATCACCATGGATTTTTGCGGGTCGGGTTACCATCGGGAGCTGCAGGAGAAGACATGACTCAACAATACAGTAGACCGATTGACCAAGTCAGCTCACTTCCTACCAGTGAGAACCGACTATTCACTTGACAAGCTAGCAGAGTTGTATATCAAGGAAATAGTTCGGTTACATGGGATTCTTATATCCATTATTTCAAACCGAGATCCGAGGTTTACTTCAAGATTTTGGGGAAAATTGCAAGAGGCCTTGGGCACGCGATTGAATTTCAGTACAGCGTTCCACCCACAAACGGATGGGCAATCTGAGAGAGTGATCCGTGATTCGAAGATATGTTGTATAAGGAGTTGTGTGATCGACCTGAGGGTAGTTGGATCAACACATTGCTTTAGTTGAATTCCAGGTACAACAACAATTTCCAATCATATTGGAATGGCGCCTATGAGGCTTTATATGGGAGAAAATGTAGAACAATTACTGTTGGACGGAATTGAGTGAAAGAAAGTGATTGGCCCTGACTTGATACAAGACTCCAAGAAAAAGTGAAAATGATTGTAGAGATCAAGGTGGCCACCGGAGCAGACGTAAATCATATGCCGACATGAAAGAAAAGATATTCGATATGAGACGGCAAAAGGTGTTTTTGTTATCACTGAAGAAGGTGTGATGAGATTTGGGAAAAGGGCAAGTTGAGCCCTAGATTTATTGGCCCCTTGCGAAGTGATTTGAGAAAGTGGGACCAAAGTGGCATACGATTGGCACATTCTCCGACTGAAAAGATCCATGATGTGTTTCATGTCCATGCTACGAGGTACCGATCGTATCTGGCTACATGTAGTCTCTTCCTGAGACAATTGAGTCGAGGCCGTATTTGACGTATGAAGAAGAGCCAAGAAGATTTTGGCTCGTGAAGTGGAAGGAATTACTGAATAAGAAGATTCCTGCTAGTCAAGGTGTTGCTGAGAAACCATAAGACCAAGAAGCCACTGGGAAAGTGAGAAACGAGCGCGCAGCGCATCCGCACCTGCTTGACTAAGGTAATTTTTGGTGACGAAATCTTATTGCTGGAGGAAGTTGTAAACGCCAAAATCCCCTCGAATTTTATAATAAAATTTATTATATATTCTCGGGCATAATTGGGCTAACTCGGGTAATTTTGGGAATTGTTAGATGAATATCGATTCAATGATTATTGAACTTAAATAAACTCAAGTGAAAAAAAGAGAAAATGGGGACCTAAGGGTCAATTGTAAATAAGTTTATATGTCTAAGGAAAATAGAGACTTAAATGAGGAATAATAGAGAAATGGAGGGACCTAAATATAAAAAGAAATAAAGAAAAAGAAAAAAAAATCAAGGAAAGGGCATGTGTTGTAGGAAAGGAGAGGGAAGTTTCTCCTTTTAAAGTACGATTAAGAGTGATCCATAAGAAAAGAAAACAGAGAAAAGGGAGAGTTAGAGAGAGAGCTCCATCTTCTCTAGATTTTCCGACAATCGTACTATAGGTCTCCTGGCACGAAGGGAAGTCCTTCCTAAAGGACAAGAGCTACAAGTAGAGACCGAATCGGGGACTTTTGACAAACTCCATGAGGTAGGTCTTCCTACTAATGCCTTCTACCCTATGATTGTTGCGGTCATCCGTCTTTAGGGAATGTTTGGTTGCATTTAAACTATGAAGTCACATTGTGGTAGTGAGCGCAGCCTAGCCGAACCTTAGAGCTGATTGGGCACGGCGAAGGAAATTGGTGAAGGCCCTAGTAATTGTAGCCATCAATTATCTTGATGTTAGCTTTGAAATTCTCGATTTGGACCTCTGTAGACTAAGTTATAGTCCTTTAATGAGGTCAGCCCATCTAACCGGCCTGGGCCAGTTCACACCCGGTCAACTAGCCGGACCTTAGAACGTGGTTTTTGTCGAAAATAAAGAGAATTTGGCAAGTCCTTCTGTGAAATTGTAGCCACATCAATGAACTTGATATGCCAGTTTTGAATTTCTCAATTCGACTCCCCGTGACCGTTATGGTCTTTACCGTAACAGTCAAATGGATGAGTGGTCGTTAAACAAAGGGTCAAGCCAAACAAAGGGTCGCCAAAACCGAGGTCAGTTTCGCCCGTAGGGTCGCCAGTCTCAGTAGGGCCGCCGTGATCCTGTAGAGATCGCAGGTCCTCAAGAGCTCACTTTCGCCAGTGGTTGATCACGCATGACCTCCAACTTCGAAGGTCTTATCTCCCCGTTTGAACTCCGATGGTGTTCTCGACTCTATGGAAAGCCCATTGAGTCAAGAATACATTAATATGACTGAGGAGATAGAAGAATTTTAACCGAGGTGATAGATCGAACTAGTCCAGGTCAGGTCAGCTCGCCAGTTCAAGATTTGACTGTGTATGACCTCCAACTTCTGAAGGTCATAACTCCTTCGTCCGAACTCTGATTCGGGTGATCTTTGACTATATGGAAAGCCCATTGAGTCAAGAATCCATCTATATATAGCTTGTTTAAATTGGAACTCATAATAACCTCTGAAAATCAATCCTAACCAAAACTACTAGTACGCATGAATAATATTATTCTTTAATGGTTTTGGAATAGGACCGACGAGGGAGGAAAAGCTAAACTGCGTGATTGAGATTCCAAGGATTGGAATCAAAGGAAAAGATTTTTTGGGTTTGTTCTTCTAAATCCTATTCTCATTTCCAAGTTCAAATGTCTGCTCTACCAACTCCTAATCCTCGCTTTCCAAGATTTTGCATGTTTGTTCTAAAAGCATATTGAAGTGATTTAATTTATTTTGGAGAAAAGTGATGTGAAATGTTTGCATATAAAAATTGCATGATTATTGAAAATAAACCTGCTTTAAGGCTGTGCGCATATTGTACTATATTTCGCTATAAAGGATTCGAACGCCCTTAATAGAATGTTAACCGCTTATTTCGCATTAAGGATAGATTGGTATACCAACAGGTCAAATAGCAAGATCGCGAACTATTGATGTGTCACTCCGACCGCAGCCTAGCTGGACCGACGGCAGTTGTTCACTATTTGACTGCTTATAACCGCCGCAAACAATGACCGCATCGTGTTATAAAACTACGTGATACCGCCCGCGCCCCGGGGCCGACGCCTGACTCGAGCATCCCGTATACTCACACATAGGTTAATTGCTAAGGGCATAAACCGAATTGATTGGCATAACTGATTGATCGACATAATTGGAATTGATCAAGTATAATCGATCGATCGCATAACTGAATTGATTTTCATAATTGAATTGAATGTCAGAACATAATTGAATTTGTGAGCATATTTGAATTGATTTGCGATTGTGAAATATTGATTATGAAAATGTATTTATGGGATGATCAATGAACTATAACTTATTGTATATATATAACAAAAAGTATATGTATTGTATTTATATTGATCATCCAAATGATTGAAAGTTCGAATTATTAAATTGCATGAATTGATTTTTAAGCCGAACCGGTGAATGGATTTGTGAGCAGAACCACTAAGCATGAAAATGCTAGCTTATTGTTTTACTCAATGCTGTGTACCGAAAAAGTGATAGATAGTGATCGAGCAAATGACTCCAAGATCGAGGAGCGTCAAGTCATAAAGAAAGAAATCTCTGAGTATGTCCGACATGTGCACTCATTTCATGTGTTCTTTGATATGGATATTTTGTATAAAACAATTTGAATAATCGAACATCTATTTCAGTAAATCATTTTGAAAGGCTTGAATGCCTTCATCAGGAAATGTATTTTGCAGTTAAATGTATTTTGTTAAATGTTGGCGGGCTTGCCCACTTTTTAATCGCCTGCAAAGATATGATTTTGAGTGATCGAGTGATTTTAGTAAGCATCCCTGACTCTGCTCCTGGATCCGCCCAAACTGCCTGCCCAGTAAGGGTGTCCCACAAAGTACTCGAGTTTGAATACCCTTGGGTGCCTTATCGATGTTGTCGAGCCGGGCAAGGTCTGCAGAATGGATGTCAGCGTATGGCATGGATCAGCTGACAGTCCATTGGATTGTCGCAAATCAGACCTTGGAGAGGTTAGCCGCCATACCACCAAGCAAGGGTCAGGTAATACGGTCAGGAGTGATATGATTGTCCCCACTCGACGAAATTCTTTCTTTAAGGAGGGGAGAATGTAAGACCCGAGAAATCTAAATTGAACATGGCAAAATCGTAATTTTGATTACAAATGAGTAATTACTAAGCAAAGTCCGTAATTAATTCCCTAGACTTTATGACTAAACAGATTGCGCTTGAATGCCTCACAAATCTAGCTAACACGCAGTACTCGCAATTTGTCAGAGTCACGAGCTCCGCACGCCGAGGCACTGCCGCGCCGTAAATCCATTTTAGATGCATTTAAAGGCACAATAGCATGTACTCATGTACCATAAGTGGTATGAGTAGAGAAATGATGAAAATGGATGACCTAGATAGTGCCGAATGTCAAACCGGAGTAAGGGAATTAATTGCTGACCGAATTAAATGATGGGCAAAAAAGCAAAAGTGGGAATTAGCGGGTCTTCTTCAAATATTAAAAGTGAGCAAAACTGCAGAACAGGCTGACGAGGAGCAAGATTGAGAGAAATTTGTAGAGAGAGAGGAGTACTCTCTCTAGAAATATGCGCGATCCGACCGTTTACGGCCTTCTGTGGCAAGAAGGAGAAATGTTCACGCGGACAAGCCACGCGCGGACTCCGGATGAGTTTCTTCAAACTCCTCGAGGCAGGATTTTCTCCTACTCGGGTTTTATTCCCATTTTTAATGTTGTTCGAATGTTTGAGTCGAATGGGGCCATTAGGTCATTGGATCGGTTCCAAAACACGGACTCGAATTAATACAAATTTTTTAAACTAATGGAGCAAACGTAGTCGCCCACCTACGCATGGGTATGAAGATGGGGCTTGGTGGTGTGAATCATGTATTGTTGGTTTTGAGGCCTAGACGTCAGGAAATGCGGGTTCAAAATATGAACCTAGGATTAATGATAATGAACAAGAAACCCTGTGGTTTTACTGCTCCTAGAATAAGAATCCAAAATGTATTTTGGGAAAATCTGTTTGGTTAAGTAATCTTGATCGAATTGCTTATGTTTGAACATTGTAGCCCAAGGAAGCAATTTTGGTGTTTGAAATGATAAATTACATAACATGTTTCAGTGATTTAATTTTTAATGTGAATATATTTCCATGTTATATATCTTTACGCGGGACAATCAAGGCTTCGAATTCGTGATACATGCATTCCATATGCAATCGGATCACCCTAGGATTATAGGAGTGAGTGCATGAGATGAGTATGTGAGAAAATGGTTCTGAGGGTACTTTTAAAATATAAATTATCTGAGGGTAGTCCACAAACTTAAAATATCAATCGTCGGAGCGCCCAATTGATATTCATCTGAGGGTAGTCCACAAACTTAAAATATCAATCGTCTGAGCTATCAATTGATATTCATCTGAGGGTAGTCCACAAACAATTTATATATCAATCGTCGGAGCGGCCCAATTGATATATATACATCGGAGGGTTGTCCACTAATTAAAATATTAATTCTCATACAAGGCTTAGGCGAGTGTGAGAGAGTCGGTGAGGACTCGGGATCTGAGTTGGTCATGTAGACATTCAAGCAGGATCATGCATTTGCTTGAATGTGTGTTTACTTTGGAACATTGTACTGCACTTAGATGGTGAGTAGCCCACTTAGGGCAAATCTCCATCGAGCTTTAGCTCACCCCGCCGTGGATCCCCCTTTTTATTTTGGCTGTGTACATGGAGCGTGCAGAGGACTGGGTTTCGTCCCAGATTTATCGAAGAAAGTCGATGTGGCTTTGGTGGTTGTACATGTATTAGAACCCTTTACGTTTAATATATGTATTGTTTAAGAGTAAAAATATTAACTCTTTGTAACTACTGGGTATATAGTCGGGTTTCATAGTCAAGATGTACATCGAGTACTGCTTCATGGGCCCAAGTGGTTTATTGGATATATATTGCTATATTGACCGTTTGGGGGATGTGTATATGCAAATGATCCGGGTAGAGCTCCCAAGACAAAGGAGACTCGCCTCGATTTTCAAAGTGGTGCTCATGAACCCGACATCCACTCAGACCCGCTGGTCGACGTGCAGTCAACCGACCCCGGCTCTTGGGGCGTCACACCGCATGTGTTTTGATTGTGATCATGTGATGGTATGGGATTGATGTTATAACATGCTTATTTGATCATGTGTTGTGTCGGATTGTGTGCTTAGGTGGATAGCACTTAGACAAATAAACTAAAATGTTGTTCACTAGATTAGTGTGGAGAACAAGTTGGTTGGAAAATTTTGCAAATGGCCTGTACTGTGTCCGGATGCCAGCCCAGCTTGGACAAGATCACAGGGTTTGTGAAAACCAGAAAATTATTTCCGCTTTTGCACAAGATAAATAACTAAAATTTCACAGCTTAAAATTTTCAAGTAGCAAGGAAGGCTATCATGAAAAAAAAAAATGACGATGAAAATAATTTTTCTAAGATTTACAAGGGTACAATTGAAGAAATAGTAAAATAAATTTTAAAATTTATTTGAGTGTCCAAGAAAATGAAAAATAATAATAATAATCTTTAGTGATTTTCAAATGGGCCGGAAATAATCGGAAAAAATAATACCAATAAGGAAAAAATTAATTTTGGTGCACTGAAATGGCTAACGTCATCGAGCCAGAGGCAAGGCGTCGGGCAAAACAAAGGCGGCGCGGCCGGGCGCAGGCGCGCCGCGGCCGGGCGCAAGGCCGGGCTGGGGCGCCAGCGCCAGGCGCCTGGGAAGTGCGAGGCGGCAGCTGGCCGGCTACAGCGTGAGCGCGCAGCAGCACGCAGGTGCGTGCACGGCAGCGGGCGCAGCGCCGCCGGGCGTGAGAGCGGCGTGCGAGGCGGGCGCGCGCGCTGGGCGGCGCGCTGGCGTGGTGCGGCTCGGCGTACTGGCGCCGTCACTGGCCGTGTAACGGCACTCCTACCATTTTCGATCCGCTGACTAAGCTCGAGTCACCAAATGAACACTGCTCATTGTAAAATAAATGTTGAAAAAATTATTATTAAATTCAAATAAATCAAATAAAATCAAATAAAATCAAATAAATTTTGATAAAATTTTCGAAAAATAAAATTTTCAAAAATAATAATTTTTGAAAATAAAATTTTGTTGAAAATAATATTTTAAACGCGAAATGATTGCGTATACACTGAGTTATGTGTATGATTAGTGTCTCAATGTGGTTATGCCTTGCATATCAGATAGATTTAACTACCATTTGAACGCATTACGCTTAAGAAGCTGCGTACGAAATTATATGCATGGTGTAATGCGTATAGAAAAGGGGTGAATGCTAAGGTTGGGGATTTTCGACCTTAGGACTGGTAATCAATGAACAAGAAAGCATTAACTTATTGAATAAAACGAACTAAGTGGTTGGAATTTAGCACCACTTAGGAAATGAACGGGTCAGTTCATGGTTGTCGAGTTCATCAAGGTACGTGCATTGCTAGTTAGACCTAAATGAAAGTTAGATGACTCTCATGCCATGTTTACTGTGTAAATGGCTAGTAGAGGGCGAGGGACGAGAACGTCCACTGGGCAATCGGGTCACAATCGTTGTTTGATCACAGACTTTTGCCGAGGTCAGAGGTATTACAATGAATGCTATAAAGACAAAGGCTAGTATAAAGATGTAGACAGAAGATCCTAGTAACCCCGCAGGTTTAGGGCGTATCATCCTTCGACATTCACAAGGGGAAAAGATTTGATGGTGGACGACCATTGGTTCATGCAGATTGAGAAGGTGTTAGAGGCTATGGAGGTTACCTCTGACGCAACCAGGATTAGACTAGCTGTGTTCTAGCTAGAGAATGAAGCTCAAATAGGGTGGAAAGGGTGGGCAAGGACTCTCAGAGACCATGAGGTTTCACGTGAGCCCTCCCTAGGGATTGTTTACATTAGGAATGATATGCTCGAGGTTATGAAATGAGATCTCGGACTCTACTCACAAGTGGACCTCGAGGATCATGGACATGTCGAGTTTGATGTCATCCTTGATGATCATCACGCTTACAGGCTGTTATCGGGACAGAGTGCAGAGAAGCACCGCTTCACGCAGACGGTAGTCGGTGGTATTTCAAGGACAAGCATGATATTTTTCCCTGCACTCCGCATACGAGTCCGTGTGTCAGGGACAAGAAGGCCGGGCTAGCGAGCCCACTCCTAAGAGGACGAGGCGAGACTGCACTTAGATCTACTCTCGAGTGGTTCATGAGTACGCCGAATATTTTTCTAGATGAGCTACCTCGACTACCTCCACATGTGGGATGTGTGACTGTGATCGAAAGCCACACCGGTACTTTAACCATCTCTATGATTCCAGCGATGGCACCTACTGAGTTGTAGAACCTCAGTCCAGCCACGTGGATCTATCGGGACGCGGGTTTATTAGACCGAGCACTTCACCATAGGCGCTCTTGCTCACAAGGTACAAGGACAAGACCCTTCACTGCATTGACCATGTGCAATTGAACGTGGTTATGATCAGCGAATCTGACCCATTACCGAGGATTGATGATTTGTTTGATCAAGAAGAGGAGCTATTCACCCCAAGATGTATCTTCGCGACCGGGTTACCATCACCGAGGATTGTGGAATACAGATGTCCCTAATACAAATAATAGACGCCCGATGGGCACTTTGAGTTTACTTGATGCCCTTTGATTGACGAGAATGCGCCAATGCAGATTCATGGATCTCATGCATAGGCCGTTCCAACCTTATCTAGATCAGCTTGGTCGAGTCTTGTGGATGACATCTGATCTACTCCCGGCCAGAGCGGAGCATGAGTATCACTTGAGGATTATTTACAAACAAAGGCCAAGAGACCATCGGGCTGTGTACGCTAAGTTCAAAAGAAGTGCATTTGGCTTACTGAGGTGAGATTTTGGGACACGTGGTGTCAAGATCGGAGTGCCGCGACCTATAAGGCCGAGGCAAAAGGATGAGTCGGGAGATCAAATGTCAATCTTCGAGATGAGTTTCGACTGGGCCGGGGTAATACGAGACACGAGAATGGCCGGGGCTGTCCATTCTGGGACAGATCGCAGGGACTTCGCCTACTCGGACATAGACTCTTATGTGGGTTCACAATCTCGTGATCATCGGCGCCTTCTTCATCAGGTCCACTTTGTAACCACCGGGTGCTCCTTCGTGGGTGTCTCCACATCATGCCTCGTGCAGCCGCTCTCCGCAGGGCACGAACTCAGACCGTTGCGCCACCAGCATTCACACCAACCAAACGCATTCTCGCTGGTAAAGTGTAGATGCCCTATCGACCCAAGCCCCCGGTCCCGGGGGGGGGTTCTAGTCTCTACGAGGCGAAAGAAAATGCCTGTGAGGGCATGATATTCCTAGAGTGGGACCCACCCGAAGCGGCACCCTGGTTACGAAGGGTGGACTTCACAAATAAGTTAATTACACCCCGTCATTGATGGTAGGACCCCACAATAAAAGGCGCCTTTATCAGGTTCACACCCTTCGTGACCACGGAAGTTCCTTCGTGGCCCCACCTCACAGAATATCATGCCCTCCCCTAGCATTCTTTCGCTCTCCTCAGAGATTTCAACCCAGACTGTGGTTTAAGGTCCAATGGGGAGCATCTTCTACTACCAACCTGAGCTAGTAGCTCAATGCTTGGTACCGTAGATGCTTCCCATTGACTAAAGACCCCAGTCCCGGTCCGAATCTCCTCGGGGAGGCGAAAGGAACTCAAGGGAAACAGAGGATATCCCATGAGTGAGCTTCCACCCGAAGGGTACCTATGAGGTGGTCACGAAGGGCAGGGTCTCACACTTCATGGTTGGGACAATTTCCAATTAGCAGAGAGGTCGAGGACACTGGAACACTTCTAATACCTAAAAGTCAAAACAAGAGGGAGGACTCGCCTTCTCCTAGCTCAAAGAGGCGTAAAACTTCGTCTACACTAGTTTCTCGTGACTAAAAATGATCGAGCACGAAAGACTCGGATTTCCCAGAGACAGATCCTCAAGACTTCGGGGACACACAGCCCCCGCTAGTTTTTGTAGAGCAGAGTATATAGCTTCATTCCTCCACACCCTGGGTGAAGTACAGAGGAACTAGTTTCGCCTGTGGTGTTATACAAGCACTTCCAACAACACGATAGCCGCAGGGGCCGTAGTGTGGGTCGAAGTCGTGGACATATCAGGTTACGCCAGCAGGCAAGAAGTGGACCTTAGGTGGCAGAGACGTATGGTTGTTGAGATGTCAAGCTTGACATGGGATGAGCCGACAAACTACTCCAAGTTGTCGCAGAATTACACCCAGCCGGTTGTCATACCACCCGAAAAGACATCGATTCGCTGAGGTTTAAGGCCTTTGTGAGAAGCCAGAATAGATGTTCTTCCCTAGGATGGTGGGTGAGAGCTGACCGACAGGCTCCGGGATAATAAGTGAGAGATCTCTCGATTCTCATCCGACCCCCGATGGTGTCACACTATGACATTATTGGGCGTTTGTGTGCACGAAACATCGCGCCGAGTCCCGGCAGGGTGCACGGTACGGCCATTCACCACTCTTTGGTGAGTATGGGTTGAATTTGTTTTTTTAGGACTACGCCCAATGAAAACTCATAGTTGAATCAGAAAATGTAAGAGGCTCCAAGTGTGTCAAGAGTTGGGTGTAATTGAGATGAAAACACACGGATGTGTTATCACGCTAGATCGAGAGCGAGTGATAGGAGTCGGGGTGACTCGAGGTTTGATACCCGTTGGAAATTGCATTAGGTGTTGTCGAGCTGGCAAGGGCTCGGTAAATGGATGATATGCATGGCATGGATCGAAAGACATCCATTGATTGTCGTTGATCGTGGACCTGAGGTTAGCTACACACCAAGCAAGTGTCAGGTAGTGGTTACGTGTGTATGGATTACATACGGGTGTTAGAGGGCATGTTGCGAATATGTGTCCCGGATCGTAAGGGTAGATGACACTAATTTTAGTGGAATGCCTACAACAATAGTTATCAGCAGTATACGAATGGTAACTATATGAGGCATTGTATAGAGGCCACAGGTCACCGTTAGATTTGGACCGAGGTGGGAGAGATCCATCACAGTCCGATTTGATTAGAGACACCTCCGTGAAGGTGAGCTTGACGATAGCATCTTCTCACGCCGTGTGGCCCAGCAGAAGAGCTATAGATGCAATGACATCGACCCTTAGAGTTCGAGGTTGGTGATCACGCCTTCCTCGAAGGTGATTCCTAAGAGAGGAGGGTCGTCTTAAGCGCCGAAGCTATCGCGAGGTTCACTGGACCTCGAGATACTCGAGAGGGTAGGCACCTTTATGCATCGGCAGCAAGTACTCAAAGATGTCGCCTGAGAGGTATTTCACGCCTACGTTCGAGTATACCTGCATCCAAATTTCATGAGGTGGGTCAGATGATTGAGGTTGACACCGATGGGACCTTCGAGGAGGGACCAGGTGCATTGTTGTAGCCGTGATCGCCACACGCAGTTAATCGTGAGGCTAGCAGAGAGCGTTGGTGGCAGACCGTTATTTTGAACACCAAAGAACGAGACAACACGTCATCTGTCCCCCTGCCATAATAACATTCAGTCATCACCTATCAAACGATCAGTTTCACATGCATGGTAGAGTGCATGTTAATACGCAATGCATTATCATTCAATTTTGACACTCCTCTTATATGAACAACTAGAAACATTCTGAACATAACTGAATTTTTGATTAGAAACAATAACATTAAAAACCACATCCTTTAGAACTATTGAACGATTTACTGTTGAACTGCCCAGAAAACCTAGTTATACCGAAATTTAATTTTTCAGATGTCAGTCACACGTTGAGCACGCTATATTTAACCCATTTCATGCTGTCCAAAGTCATGATATACAATCATATACCAATATAAGTGGTATGAGTAGATAAATGATGAAAATTGATGGCCGAGATAGTGCCGAAAATCAAATCTGAGAATGAGGGACATAATGGGTATTATGGAATTTGATTTTTAGTCACTACAAGCCAAAATAGTGCACATGGCCGTCTTCCCCAATTACAAGAGACCAAAAAAAAAAACGTGATTGCCATTGAGACAAAGAGCTTTGGGTTGAGAGAAATGCTTAGAGAGAGAAACTTCTCTCTAAAAATACACCCGACCGTCGCTTGGCCTTCTGAGCAAGAAGGGAATGTTCACGCGAGCAAAGCACGCCAGGACTCGGATTTAAGTAGTTTTGACAACTCCAAGAGGTAGGATTTTCCTACGCGTTTATTCCCATTTTTAAGGGTTTTTCGACAGCCGTTAGTTTCAGGCCGTGAGGTTGAATGACGGCCCCAAAACACGGGACCGACCATGGGAATTATTTGGGATTGTACTGCGGATCGCTTCCATGGATGTTAGTATCGCTTGCCAGGATGGGTGTTAATTTGTGCATTAAATGCTTGCTTGATATGCTTTGGGCCTGGGAATGTCAGGATTAGTGGTCTACTAAGTAACTGCAGCCAGGATTTTCCTGAATAGTAAACGAGGGTTGAGGGGTTTCACTATTCCGAATTGTGTTCTAAAAATATATTTTTGGCGAATGCGTGGCCAGGAGTGATTTAAATTAAATTACTCGTGTATGATCATTAGCCCAGTAGGCTGTTTGATATTGTGATTTAAAGTTTTATGTAAATATATTCATGTATATATATTTGCATGTGATTTAAGCGAATTGGAGCGGCATGCGTCATTGTATGCCTTTGGAACATCCTAGAATATAGGAATGAGTGTAGGATGAGTCACAGAAACAGGTTAGGGTAGTAAAATGTAAATTATCGGAGTAGTCCAAACTAAATAATATATCAAGTCGGGACTGGCCCGAGTTGATATTTATTCATGGAGGTAGTCCATGGCCCAAAGAATATGTCCCTCGGCGTCGGACGGCCGGTTGATATTTATTCATCGGAGGGTAGTCACAAACTAAAGAATATATCAGCCAGTGAATGGCCCGGTTGATATTTCTTCATGGAGAATAGTCCACAAACAATTAATATATATATATCAATCGTCGGGCCAGGCCACGATTGATATATATTCATGGAGTTGCCCACTAATAAATTAAAATTCTCATACGAGAAGCAGGCGGGGTGTGAGTCGTGAGGGCTCGGGATCACGGAGTTGGTCACGTGAACATTGATAGGATCATGCGTTTTCTTGAATGTTTGTTTAAATTGGAACATTGCCTTGGGTGGTGAGTAGCCCACTTAGGGCGATTCTCCTCTTGGGCTTTAGCTCGCCTCGTCGTGGGATCCCCACTTTACAGAGTGGGAGCGTCACGCGGGGCTTGCAGATAAATCATAGGGTTATTATTAGAAGAAAGCGGGGTTGTGGCTTTGGGTTTATACATGTGTTAAATTCTCTAATTTTAATGTATGTATTGTATAGGTAAAAACAGTAACTCTTGGCTAATGGATGTAGTTTGGATATATTGTGTTAGTACGGTTGATGAATTTGAGTGGCCGTATTGGATATAGATATTGCATATATATTATTGTTGATTGGGACCAGTTTATCTGAGGTTTTGTATTTTGGGTAGAGCTCCGTACAAAGGGACTACCCAGATTTTCTAAAGTAATGTCAGGTGGCAGACCTCCACTTATGTCCGTAGTTGACGGGTGGTCAGCGGACCCCGGAGTTTGGGGCGTCACGACTTGGTATCGAGCTTAGGTATACGAATACCTAGGGGCTCGGGTTTGGGTATCCCATCACCACTAGATTTGGTATGGTGTGGAGTATGGAGTTTATGGGAACCTATGGATAGAAAAGTGGGCTTAGGCCGTGGATTGGATGAGAGCATCACCACTAGGTGGTTTGATGATATGTATAGGTATGAGATTACCTAGGAAATCACGGGACAACACTAGGACACTGCATGCATGTGTTGGTGTGTTTTGTGATTGGTTTTTGTGAAGTGTGCTTGCATGCTTGGTTGTGCATAACATGAATTGTAAATTGTATGTGATTGGAATTTTATGGGTGATATGCTTGGTTGATAGCATAGGATGATGTGTGGAACATTTTGGGTGTTTACAGTGTGTAAACTTGAACCAAGGAATTAACAAAATAGATTCTTATTTATTTGGTTTAGTGGAGAAGAAAGGTAATTTTTAAAGGTTTCTGAGTGCATGAGAAAATTAAATGAAATAAATTTTCTTGGGAATTATTTGGGATGTTGGAAAGTGAGAAAGAAATTTTAAAGCAAAGAAAATAGAATTTTTTCAAATTTATTTAGTTATATGGAGGAGAAAATAATTTTCTAAGATTTTACAAGTGGTAAAATTGAAGAAAATGGAAGAAAATAAATTTTTATAAATTCTATTTAGTGGAAAAATTTTTTGGAGTGAAAAGCGGAAAAGGAAAATAAATTTATAAATTTATTTGGTTATGAAGTGGGAAAACAATTTTCTGGGTTTCATATGAGTATAAATTTAAGAAAATGGAGAAAATAAATTACTATAAATTTATTTGAGTGTCGAAAATGAAAAAAAAAAAAATGATTTTGTGATTTTTTTTTTTGTGATTTTTAGCTCTTGGAAATAATGAGAAAAAAAAATTTTAATTAAAAGAAAATGAAAAAAATTTATGGTGCGAGAAATTTTGAAGGGCTCTTTGCCAGTTGTATTGTGAAAGGATTTTTGTATTGCGACGGGTTGATTTATATTACTGATAGGAAGGTTGGAAGAATTTAGGTGTATTGCGGGAATAAGCTTGGTTGAGTTGCAATACAAAGCTGTGTCTGACAGATCTTGTATTCTGAGGGCTCTTGGTGAATCCACGATACAAAATTTAATATCGTGTGGTTGATGGTAGATCTTCTTGGCCTTGGTGGAAGTATGCTGAGCTCATGACGAATGTGTAGGCGCACTCAGTATTGTGTAGTGAGTATTAGTATTATGGTAATGGTATTAGTATTATGTGGCGTGAAATACGGACGAACCTTGAAGCGCAAGCGGCAGCGAGCGCTAGTAACGCGAAGCGGCATGGCGTCGCGGGCGCCGCCTTGAGCCTTATTGCGAGGAAACTCACAGCGGCGAAGCGCCTTGGCTTGGCGAAAGCGGCGAAGCCTTGGCGAGCCTGCGTCGCGCGAAGGCTCAACTTTGGCGTGCCCGATCTTGCCCTTGGTACCCACGCAGGCGTCTTGTTTGGGTCGGTAGGCTGGTTGGTGCCCGCGGTGCACTTGGCTCATTTCGGCTCGGTTTTGGAACCCGGTTGACTCGATGCATTCATGAGTCATTAAATGAACAGCATTCATTGTAAAATAAATTTTTCGAAAAAAATTAAAATAATATTTATTAAATTCAAATAAAATCAAATCCAAATCAAATAAATTTTGATAAAATTTTCGAAAAATAAAATTTTCAAAAATAATTTTTGAAAATAATATTTTGTTAACCAGAAATATTTTAAGCGAAATTGATTGCGTATGCTTGGAGTTATGTAATGTATGATTAGTGTCACCGGGGTTGTGGTTATGCCTTAGAATCTTGTATTGGATTTAACTACCATTTGAAAATGAATTGTTGATTCTTGTGATAGTTCGCGTCTGAAATTATAATACGCTGGTGTGATGCGTATAGGAAAGTGATTGAATGTAGAAGTTGGGTGCATGGTATGGATTTGAAGATGACTGAAATGTTTCGACATTGAATTTTATGAGGTAATGGTGGTGATTTGGAGTGTTAAACATTGAAAATCAGCCGGGTTGATTATTGGTTTGTCAAGTATTGTGACCAGGCATGCGCATTACTAGTCGGTGAAATGAAAAATTAATTGATTTTGTTGCCATGTTGATTGTGTAAATGGGTGATAGAGGGCGAGGGCGTGAAGGGCGTCCACGGGGCCTTCAGTCGAGGGCACCATTGACAATTGACCAGCCCGGCTTGTATTTGATCAACGGCCGCCGTGGGGTCGTAAGTGTTCTGAAGGTACGCTATTGCCTGACTAGTATAGCGGTGGACGGCGGAGTCCTAGTAACCTCGAGGTTTGGGACGTATCATCCTCAGAGCATTCCACGGGGTAGAATCGATGGTGGTAGACCATTGGTTCCTCACGAAACGAGAAAGTGTTAGAGGCTATGGAAGTTACCTCGACACGACCGGGATTAGACTAGGCTGCGTTAGTAGAGAATGAGGCGAAATATGGTGGAAATGGCGAGGACCTCTAGAGACCTTGGAGAGACCGTTTGCATGCCAGATTCTCCTAAGGATTAGGGCGGGGCAGGTACGATATGTCAGGTTGCGAGTTAAACCGAGGACTCTACTCACACGATGGACTGAGGATTATGGATATGTCGAGTTCGATGTCATCCTTGGGATGGATTGGTTGACGATTTACAAGTTGTGTCGATTGTGGCCTTGGAAGTTCGCTTTACAGGCCGGTACTCGTGTTATGTTCGGTAACCGCGGTATTTTGCCCAGGAGCGGTATATGAGTCAGTCTTTGGGGCGATTGGCGGGTTAGCTAGCGAGCCGCACTACTAGAGGGCGAGGTGAGACGGGGACTTAGATACACCTGGTGGTTTGCGAGTATCTGAATGCCCTCCCGAATGAGCTACACGGACTACTCGCCTTGGGATGTAGACTTGATGTCGAGTTACACCAGTGCTAACCATCTCTATGATTAGCATAGGATGGCAGAGTTGAGTTGTAGGAACTTCAGGAGTCCAGCTCTGAGGGCCTGTGGACGAGGATTATTAGGCCAGAACACTTCACCATGGGGCGGCCGGTTCTAGTTCTGTGAGAGGCGAGACCCTTCGGGCGTGAAGTGGCTATAGACGGGTGAGGCCGGGTTGTATGATCGAGAATCGGTGCCCGTGCAGGATCGATGATTTATTTGATCAGTTCGAGGAGTGCGAGTCTACTCAGATAGACCTTGTGGTGCTGGTTGTCGTCGGTGAGAGTTAGGAAACGAGATATCCGCAAGGCGCGTTTAGAATGGCGTTGGGGGCACTTGAGTTCACGGTGATGCCCTTTGGATTGTGAATCATATTGTGTTCATGGACCTCGTGCGTAGGGTGTTCGACCTTATCTAGATCGAGTTTATCGTAGTCTTCGAGGATGACATTTTGATGCCTCCCGGTCGGAAGTGGGAGCATGAGTATCACTTGAGGATTATTATTTACCGAGTTGTTGAGACCATCGGTTGTATACGGGGATTCGATAAGTCACGAGTTTGGCTTATTGAGGAGATTTTGGGACACGTGGTGTCAGCACCATGGCT
>JAEQBH010004319.1:47500-163891 GCA_016808115.1 Tetrastigma voinierianum | reverse complement strand
TTTTAAAATTTCTTCATACTTTCCAACATCCCAAAATAGTTCTAGTAAAATTTATTTCATTTAATTTTCTTCAGCTTTTACACTCAGAAACCTTAAAATTACCTTCTTCTCCATTAAACCAAATATTAAATTATGTAATTTATTTTGGTTAAGGTTCAAGTTTACATAATCTGTAAACACCCATGCAAATGTTCTACACATCATCCTAGTGCTATCAACCAAGCATATCACCCATAAAATTCCAATCACATAACACCTACAATTCATGTTATGTACAACCAAGCATGCAAGCATACTCCCACAGCAACTAATCACACAAACACACCAACACATGCATGCAAAGTGTCCTAGTGTTGTCCTGATTTTCAGGGTAATCTGATACCTATATATCATCAAACCACACCTAGTAGATGTTTCCATCCAACTATGCCTCATAAGCCCAAATTTCTTTCCATCCACATAGGTTCCCATAAACCTATACTCCACACCATACCACCTAGTGGTGATGGATACCCAAACCCGAGCTCCCAGGAATTCTGTGAGTACCTTCCATACTGTTGCACGCCTAAAACGGGGTCCGTTTGACTACCCGCCACAACCTGGCGGAATACAGGTGAGGCTCAAGCTACCCGACTACTTTAGAAAACTCCAAAAGTGTAGTCTCCTTTGTCTGGGAGTCACCAAATACAAAACCCGTATAAACCCCGTCTCAATCACAATATTATATGCAATATATATATCCAATACGGCCACTGGGGCTCCATCTAATCATTTCAACACAATATATCCAAACTATATCCATTAGTTTCAAGTAGTTAATATATGTTTTTACTCTTATACAATACATACATTAAAATTGTGAGAATTCTAATATATGATAAACAAAACCAAAGCCCAACTCGGCTTTCTTCTTAATAGCCAACCTCATGATCTAATAACCGTCCCCACATCCCCGTGCACCGTAAAAGGGGGATCCCCACGCACGAGGTGAGCTAAAGCTCAAGAGGGAGAATCCGCCTCTGGGCTGGCTACTCACCCACCTAAGTGCAGTGCAATGTTCCACTTAAACAAACATTCAAGCAAATGTATGATCCTACTTGAATGTTCACGTGACCAACCTCATCCCGAAATTCCTCATCGATTCTCTCACACCTCGCCTAAGCCTCAAGTGAATTCTTAATTTATTAGTGGGCAACCCTCCCCGCTGTAATCATCAATCAGCGTCTCGACGATTGATATATATTGGAATTGCTCAGTGGACTACCCTCCGATGAATAAATATCAACTGGTCATCTGGCGGAAGTCATATTCTTTCTTTAGTTTGTGGACTTGCCCTCCGAAGTGAATAAATATCAACCTGGTCGCTCCGACGGTTGATATATTCTTATTTGTGGACTACTCCTCCGATGAATAAATATCAACTGGCCGCCTCCGACAGGTTGATATTATTTAGTTTGACCACTCCTCCGATAATTTACATTTGCACTACCCTCCGAACCTTGTTTCCTCTAGACACTCCATCTCATGCACCCATTCCTATATTCCTAGGATGTTCCAGGTATATGGAAATGCATGTATGTCTTCCACCCGGGGCCTAAATCACACGCAGTCATATATACAATGTAATATATTTACATAAAACTTTAAATCACACATCGTACCATATTCACTACATCGATCATACATCAGTAATTTAATTTAAATCATCTCCAGTTAAACATTTGATTTTCACAAAAAAAAAAAAATATATATTCTAGAATATTATTCCTGAATATGAAACCTCAAGCCAGCTATTCTGAAAATCATTAAACACCTAAGCTCACTTAGTGGACCTCGCAATCCACGGCCATTCCCTACCAAAGCATATCAAGCAAGCATTTATCACAAATTAACACCCATCACAACCAACAGCCCCTAACATCCATGGAGCAGTCACGTACACAAGAGAAATCCCAAATAAATTCCCACTGTCCCAATGTTGGGACTGATCAAAACTACCCCCACGGCCTCAAACTAACCGAAACACTTAAAAAACCCTTAAAAGCCGGAATAAAACACAAGTAGGGAGAAAATCATACCTCTTGAGCAGCAAAACTCGTTAGTCCATGGTCCACTTTATCCGTCCGCTGCAGAACATTTTCCCCGCATCCGAGACCTACAATACAACCAGCCCGATTCTGATTTTAGCAGGCCTCTCTCTAAAGATTTCTCTCAACCCAAAGCCTCACCAGATCCTCCAAACGGCAATCACGTTTTTTTGGTCTCTTGTAATTAAAGACACATGTGCACTATTTTGGCTCTCAGAATACTAAAATCAAATTCCATAATACCCATTATGTCCCTCATTCCTCGATTTGATTTTCGCCACTATCTCACTGGCCAATTTTCATCATTTATCTACCATATCACTCTATGGTACATGAGTACATGCTATATGTGACTCTCAGATTACCGAAAATAAGCTTCACAAGACCAAACTGACATGCCTCCTCGAAAAACGTGGCTCGACTCGATCGTCTCTAAAATTACGAAATTTTACGTGCTAACTAGATATTCTCATGAGACGCATTCCAACGGTACAATCCTGCTTTGTTTATCCGAGATCTAGAGAATTAATTACGGACTTCAATCGTAATTACAATTTTGTAACTGCACTACGATTTTGCCCTTATTCCAGAAATTGAAATTTCTGTCTTACATTCTCCCTCTTAAAGGGAATTTCGTCCCGAAATTCGAAATGCAGGTCATTATTAACACATGCAGTAACATGCACTCTACCATGATGTGTAAATCATTGTTAGTCATTAATCTTAAAGGGGAATTAAACCATTTAATTCCTTCATCCTAAACAAGGATAGTATCCCAGATCGTGCTGTCCTCGCGATCCACTGCTCACTCCTCCACTCCAGCCAGTGCCGCCATAGCAATCTCCCCACTAGCCTCACCTGGGCCTTACGTCGCAAAACCCATCACTCGCCACAAACAATGCACCCTCGGTCCCTCTCAAATCCCACGCGGTTAACCTCAATCTGTCTCAACCCACCTCATGAGTCGGATCCGGAGTATAATTTGAGCATGGAGACGGAAATACCTCTCTAGACACCCGACATGTCGGGCTGTAACGCTAACCCAGACGCAAGAAGGTGCCTACCTCTCGAGTATCTCGAAAGGTCCAGTGTCTGAACCTCCTACGATAGCCCCTCAAGGCCACGAACCCGACTCACCTCCTCTCTTAGGAATCACCTCAAAGATCGTGATCACCCAACTCGAACTCTAAGGGTCAGACGTCAGACATCTATATAGCCTTCCTCACAGTCCCGAGCAAAGAGAAGACGCTTATCAGACAAGCTCACCTTCACCTGAGGTGTCTCTAATCAAATCCGACCCGTGATGGATCTCTCTCCCACTCCTGGCCCCATCCACTATGATCTTGCAGGTATGGCCTCCCATACAATGCCTCATATGCCATTCGTATATCTCATCAACTATTGTTGTAGGCATTCCACTATGTGAACAATCCTCTACTCCTTACGATCCAGATTACGTTGTTCAAGAATATGCCCTCTAGACCCGTATGTAACCCATACACACGCAGAACCCTACAACCTCATATGGTGTAACCGCTTAACCTCTCCTGTTGTCACACACGACAACTACCGGACTCATTAACTCAATCCACATGCATATCATCCATTTACCGAGCCCCAGTTACCAACAACACCCAATGCAATTTCCAATCCGTATCCAAACCTCGAGTCACTCTGCCACTCCTATCACTCAACTCATCATATGATAACCCGTTTTCCGTGTGTTTCATCTGATTACATAACTCTTCGGCTTACACTTCGAGCCTCTGTTTCCTGATTCAATCTATGAGCTTTCATTGGACGTCCTAAAAACAAATTCAACCCATACTCACCAAGAGCGGTGAATGACCGTACCGCACCCATGACCGACTCGACGCGATGTTATCGCGCATAATAAACGTTAATAATGTCATAGTGTGACACCTTAATTCTGTGGTCCGCCATGAGCAGCAGAATCCAGATCTCTCACTCATTATCCCGACTCTATCGTCAACTCTCACCCACATCCTAGGGAAGAACATCTATTCCTGCTTCTCTAAAGGCCTTAACCTCAAGCCCAAATCCGATGCACCCTTTCAGCATGATGAACTGCCCACAGGTCTCACCACTGATGGAACCCGATGTATTAGCTCATCCTCATCCATGTCAAGCCCTGACACCAACAAACCAATGACTCACTCAATCCTAAGGTCCCACTCACGCTTCGTCGCTGCGAACCCCTCATATGTCCCCACCCACCCCACACTCCACTCCTCCGTCTATCTCGGTCACTGAAGGCTTCAGAGAAGCACTCGAACCGAAACTAGTTCCTCTAACCCTCACAGGTGTGGAGGAATGAGAACCTAGATAATTTGTTCTACTCCTAACTGGGATCGTATTGTCCCAAAGTCTTGGGATCCCCGCTCGGGGAACCTGGCCACTCATGCTCAACTTTCCGTCCCAACCTGAACTAAAGCAAGATAAGTTTTCTCTCTCGCTCTCTTCCCGAACTAGAGAAAGCCGATCCTCCCTGTTACCAACACCCGTATTCCAGTGTTCCAAGTATCCTCGACCTCTCTATGGTCAAGACCGTCCCAACGATGAAGTCCATGTCCCGAGGTCTAAGTCCTACGATCCTGTCCGTCACTGGACAACTTCAGCCCATTCTCTGTCTCGAATACCCACCAATCCTAAGAAACTACGTGATTCGGTGATTGACATTCGATCTCTCCCAACCCATCACCTACTTCAACCTCACCAGGCCGACCGAGACACCCCGATGCTGACACCACGTTGTCCCAAATAAATCTCACCTCAAGAAGCCAAAACCTCGCAGACTAACATCGAACTTAGCGCATGAACTGACAGGTCCTCTGACAACAGAAAAATAATCCTCAAGGATACTCATGCTCTGACTGGATCGAGCAAGATCAAGATGTCATCCACTAAGACTACGACTAACTCCATCTAGACATAAGGATGGAACATCCTACGATGTATTGCTGAGATCCATGGAACATACGCAGAATGGTTAATCCAAAGGGCATCACCGTGAAACTCAAAGTGCCCACACAAAGGTCCTAAACTGTATTGTGGATATCTCGTATTCTAATCCTCTCACCGATGGTAACCAGCCAAGGGTCTATCTTTGGGGTAGACCTGCGCCTCTTAACCGATCAAACAAATCATCAATCCTTAGTCGTGCACGCATTCTCGATCGTAACCCCTGCTCAATCGGGCCATAGTCACACCATTAAGGGTTCATTCCTTCCTTTTTCGCACGTGAACCGTTTACCATGTCATGCCTGGCCTAATAAACCCTTTGTCCATTGATCTTGTAGCCGGACTCGAGTTCCTACAACCCGTGCAGAAGTTGAATGCACGCAATGGTTACACACATGTGCTTAAAGGCAAATCCCAAAGCATCCCTTGCGAATCATAGAGACATGGTTAAAGTAACAGGCAGTGGTGTAATCCCGATACCGGTCTACATCCCTATGTGGGAGGTAGTCCGTGCAGCTCATCCGAAAAATATCACTCGCAAGTAAAACCACTCGAGGTACGGTAAGTCCGGTCCCACCCCCGTCCCTGTGGCATTACTCGCATCCAGCCCCCGCTAACTGTCTCCGACACTGACTCGTATAACTGGTCCCGGGGAAAGGCCAGCTCTTCTATGTCATTCCTCCTTGAAAGGCTGCACACGACTACCTGGCCCCAGGCGTGGGAAGGCAGAATCCTCCCCGACTCACAATCGATAACAACCCCAGAACCGGCACCCAATCCATCCCAAGGATGACATCAAACTCGACATGTCCATATGATCCTCAGTCCACCGTGAGTAGAGTCCCCAGATCTCCAAACCCGAAACCTCAAGCGATATCATCCCATATCACCCTAATCCCTGTGGAGAGAACCTCACGTACAAAGGCTCCTCTATGGTCTCTAGAGGTCCTTGCCCCATTTCCACCCTATTTGAGAGCTCATCTTGCTGTAATCACGCCTGGGTTTAATCCCGTGTCAAGGCGAGGTAACCCCGTCTCCATAGCTCTAACACCTTCTCAATCAAGAGAGAACCAATGGTCAGCCCACCATCAAATGTCTTTCCCTTTGTGAATGTCGGGCATGAGGTCCCAAACCTCTCAAAGGCTAGGATCTTCCTCGTTTACATACATGCTATACTCAAATTTGCGGCATAAAGATTCATTGTAATACCTACACCCGCTAAAAACTGCGCTAATCAAACACCTCGACAGTTCGACTGAAGGCCCCGTGACACTGCATTCACGCCCCGCCTATTCTTGTATTTACACAACAAACATGGCAACAACAAGAGTCCATCTAAACTTTCATTTCATGAACTTAGTAAATGCACATGCCACGACTCGACAAACCATGAGGTCCAATCCACTCATTTCCTAAAGTGGGTGCAAATCTAAACTGAATGTAGTTCGCTTTATCCACATATGCTGTCTCTTTGTTCATTTCAAGATCAACCTGCAAGGCCAAAACCAACCTTAGTATCTACCTCTTTCCCTATACAATGCATTACACTAAGAAGATAACTCCGATTAACTAATACAGAATCGCCCATTCTTCAAATGAGAAGTTTAAATCCAGCAGTGATTCTAAGGTACAACCAATGTGCTCTCAGACACTAATCAGTGCAAGCTTATAACTCAAGTTGGTATGCAATCATTTAAAGTTTAAAATATTTTCCAATAAAATGTATTTTCCAAAATTTTTATTTTGTATGTTCATTTTCAAAATTTCAATAAAATTTATATTTGATTTTATTTGATTTTATTTGAATTTAATAATAAAGTTCTAAAATTTTTATTTTTAAGCAATGAACAAAGTAAGTTCATCTGGGTGACTCAGAAAAACGGAGTCAAAACTGATCGAATAACAGGAAAAACTGAAAGGGTGACACCACTGTTGCGCCCGAAGGCCATGTCACGCCCCAAAGTCACACCCGCGCCCACGCCTGGGGCCGCCCCCCGCCACGCCGCCCGGCCACCACTTCACAAGGCCCGCTTCGTCGTCAGGTACGCCTCGGGCATGGCCCGCCCTCAGCAAGGCCTTCCACGCCGCCGCACGGGCCGCGCCCGCCCGCGCCCCTGGCGCGCCCGCCGCCCTGCGCCCAAGACGCCAACCAGCGCACGCCCGTGACGCCTTCAAAGACGCATGCTTCGCACTCTAAAGCCGGGCCACGTAGCTCAATGGGCAAGAGCTCCATTTCAGGTCTCGCACTAAAATTATTTTTTTCCTTCCATATTATACATATTTTTTTTTTTCCAAGCATATTTCAAAGAACGAAATCACTAAAGCATATTATTATTATTTTTTTCATTGACACTCCACAAATTTTAAAAAAAATTTATTTTACCCCATTTTCTTCAATTGTACCACTTGTAAACTTAGAAAAATTATTTCATCACATATTTTTTTTTTTTTTCATCAGCCTTCCTTGTTACTTCCAAGAAAATTTTAACTCATGAAATTTTAGTTATTTATCTCAGGCAAAATCATAATTTCTAAGCCTTCCACAAACCTGTTCCATCTTGTCCAAAACTGAGCCGCCGGTCCGCACTGCCTCGACCATTTTACCAAAAAATTAACCAACTTGTTCTCACACTCCATGTCCTAGTGTTCAACATTTTGGCTTCTATTTGTCCCAAGTGCCATCCACCCAAGCACAAATCCAAAACACAACACATGATCAATCAACATGTTATAACATCAATCATACCATCACATGATCACAATCAAAAAACATTACGCAGCTGCGGATTTCCAAAACTCGGGTCCGCTGACTACCCGCCACCATGGAATATTAAAGTGATGTCGGGTTAACTGACACCACTTTAGAAAATCCGCGCAGTCTCCTTTGTACTCTGAGCTCTACCCAAATACAAGACCAGACATACCTGTCTAAATACCAATATATACAATATATATCCAATACCACACCTTGGGCCCACAAACAATAATTCTCAATGTACATGCCAACTATGAAACCAACTATATAACCCAAGAAGTTACAAGAGAGTTAATATATTTTTACCTAAACAATACATATTAAACGTAAAGGTCTCTAATACATGTACACCACCAAAGCCACATCCCGATCTCTTCACGACAACCCTCAGACGAGCCGTCCCCGTACCGCTCCCACCAAAATAAAGGGGGGATCCTCACACGGCGAGCTAAAGCTCGCAGGAGATTTCCGCCCCTAAGCGGGCTACTCACCATCTATGCAAAGCAAGAATGTTCCAAAGTAAACACACATTCAAGAAATGCATGATCCTACTGAATGTCTACGACCAACTCATCCTGAGTCCCCACTTCCTTACACTCCTCGCCTAAGCCTTGTATGAGAATTAATATTTTAATTAGTGGACAACCCTCCGATGTGGTATATCACCGGGGGCCGTCCGACGATTGATATATAAATTGTTTGTGGACTACCTCCAATGAATATCAATCAATATTCGACGATTGATACTAAGTTTGTGGACTACCCCGATAATTTATATTTGCACTCACCAACCATTTTCCTCTATACTCATCCATGGCACCACTCTGAAAATCCAGATTCAAAGGCATATGGACTGCATGTATGTTCCAACACAACAATCACATGCAAATATATAACACAAATATATTCACATTAAAAATTAAATCACACAAACATGTTATGTAGACTTATCATTTCAACACCAAAATTAGCTCACGCCTGGGTTTACAAACACCAGCCAAGCAGTCTGATCCGACTACTTAACTAAACACGTATTTTCCCAAAATACATTTTGATTATTATTCCAGGAACAAAAACCCTAGGGTCATCGTTTCGACACTCAATTAATCCTAGGTTCATTTTCAACCCGCATTTCACTACCACCTGGGCCTCAAACCAACCAATACATGATTCAGCACCACCAAACCCCATCTTCATACCCATATATGTCACACAGCCTACTACCGCTTCCATTTGGTTTAAAAATTTGTATTAATTCGTCCCATGTTTCGGGATCGATCCAATCTACCCTAATTGGCCCCAATCGATCAAACATTCGAACAAGATAAAATGGGAATAAAACCCAAATGAGGGAGAAATCCTACCTCGAGGAGTTTGAAGAAACTCACTATCCCTGAGTCCACGTAGCTTGTCCCGTAGTAACATTTTTCGTCTCGGGAAGATCACCGACCTGGCCTGATCGAGCGCATTTCTGTAGAGAAGCACTCCCTCCTCTAAATTTCTCTCAATCCAAGCCTCCTCTCTCAAGGCTGCTTCCCTGCTCAGCCCTTTTGCTCACTTTAAATATTTGGAGAAGAAGCACCACTGCTCTCACTTTTAAGTTTTATTATCATTTAATTCCACTAAAACAATTAATTCCCTTCTTCTCCAGCTTTGACATTCTAAGACTATCTCATTAGTCCATTTTATCATTTCTACTGCTACCACTTATGGTACATGAGTACAGGCTATTTGTGCCTTTCGTTGCATCGAATGATTTACAAGACCGTAAAACGCGATGCTCAAAACGCAGGCTGCATTCATTATCTCGTAAAATTCAAGTAAATTTTACGCAAGAAGCTAGATTTCTCGGGCGAGACGCATTCCAATGTGCAACCGCTTCGCTATCCGAGTCTAGGAATTAATTACTGACTTTTAAACTGTACTCACTTGTAATCAAAATTACTATCATTTTCTTATTCCGTAATTTGGAATTTCTGGTCTTACATTCTCCCCTTCCTTAAAAATCACGTCCTGGCACCAGACAATCATATCACTCACAACACGTAACCCCACAATAACCTCTGCTTGGTGTGTGGCACCGCTAACCTTCCAAGGCCACCATCGACAATCCAATGAGGATCATTAACTAATCCATGCCATGCATGACATCCATTTACCGAGCCCTGCACTCAACAACATCCAAATGAAATTTCCAAAGGGGTGTTCAAACCTCAGTCACCGTGGGACCCTTACCCGACCCGACGGCGGGATCCGAACCGAGTCCGGATGCCGGGCCACAAATCACTCAATCACTCCCCAAAATCATATCTCATAAGCGACAAGTAATTCAAAAAGCCCATAAACATTTAACAACAAAATACATTTAACTTTACCAAAATACATTACAACAGAAGGCATTCAAGCCTTCCAAAATGATTTACTAAAAATAGATGTTCAAAGATTCAAAATTGCTTCTATACAAAATATCCATATCAAAAGAACACATTTAAATGAGGCACATGTCTGGGAAAGCATTACCCGAGATTTCTTTCTTTATGACCCTGACGCTCCTCGATCTGGGTCCCTATCGGCCTCCCGCCATTCATCACTCTGATCGCAAGCATTGGTAAAACAATACGCTAAGCATTTTCATGCTTGTAGCGGTTCTATACAACCATTCCCGCTCCAAATTTAAATCAATTCATGCAATTTAATAATTTAACTTTCAACTTATTTGATGATCAATAGCAAATATAATACATATACTTTGTTATATATATATACAATAAAATGAGGCTTCATCATCATCCTATAAATACATTTTCAATCAATATTTCACAATCTCAAATCAATTCAAATATGCTCACAAATTCAATTCGCTTATGACATTCAATTCAATTTCAACACCCAAGAGGCTAATCCAACTGGCTATGCCAATCAATTCGCTTATGCCAATCCAACTGGCTTATGCCAATCAATTCAGTTATGCCCTTTAATCATCCGAACTCCATGTCTTCGATATAGGATATCGTAAAGTCACTCGGCACTGTCCCGCTGGTCAGTAGGCTCAGAAGATTACATTGTGGTTTTATAACACGCACGGTCCCACAATAAATAATCGTTATAAACAATCAAATAATGAACACTACCGACACGGTCCCCGCTTAGGTCGCAGACGGAGTGACACATCAATAGTTCGCAGATCGCTATTTGACCCTATTGTATACCAATCTATCCTAATGCGAAATAAACTAACATTCTATTAAGGGCTGCTCAAATCCTTTATAGCAAATATAAGACAATACAGATTGTATAAACAATTTTATTTTCAATAATCATAATTATATGCAAACATTTCACAATCACTTTTCTCAAATAAATTAAATCACTTCAATATGCTTCTAGGAACAAAACATGCAAAATCTTGAAACGAGGATTAGGAGTTAGAACAAATATTTCAAACTTGAAATGAGAATAGATTTGGGAAGAATAAAACCCAAAGTACCTTTAGACTTTAATTCCAATCCTTGGAATCTCAATCACGTCTGGTTTTTCTCTCATCATCCCTTATTCTAAAAAACTGAATAAAGAATAATAATAATATTATTCATGCGTACTAGTAGTTTTGGTTAGGATTGATTTTCGAGGTTAGTATGAGTTCCAATTTAAACAAGTTATATATAGATGGATTCGACTCAATTCAAGCCTATAAAGGTCAAGATTCGAATCGTAGTTCGATGGAAGGAGTTAAGTGACCTTCCTGGGTCGGGAGGTCATACACAAATAAAATCCCGAATCGACGAGCCGGGACCTGACCTGACCTAGTCTGACCATCACCTGGTTAAAAGTCTTCATTCCTCAGTCATATTAATGTATTTCGACTCAATGGGCTTCCATGAGTCCACCCAACGAGTTCAAACGAAGGAGATATGACCTTCCGGGTTGGAGGTCACATGCGAGTCAATTGACGGCCGACTGATCCATGAGCTATGCAACGCAAAGTGACGAAGTCATTCAAACACCCTCATTTTATATCTAACATCCTCCTCAGGCATACACACGTATTCTTAACCCACGCTTTCCATGTGAGTCCAAGAACACCTATAAACAGTTCACAAACGAAGGAGAGATATGACTCCGGCTGGAGGTCATGCGTATCAACCCACAGGAGTCGAGCTCTCACTTGTGTCTGCACGACTTCCTGTTGGCTGAAAGATCCTCCACACCCCAGACCTGGCCATTCCCAAAGTTTGATCATCATCGCTTGACACCACTCATCCATCGGATCGTTTCCGAGTGTGCATCTGATAATCTGCACTAGAGTCCGAATTGAGAAATTCAAAAGCCTAACATCAAGTTTCATTGATGTGGGCTACACAGAAGGACTTACTGCCAAATTTCTTTATTTTCGACCAAACCTGTTCTGCTGTCCGAAGAAGGACCCGAACAAGAATCACCCGACCAGGATTTAGAGATGCGGCTGACCTCATTAAAAGCACTATAACCAGTCTAGAGGTCCAAAATAGACTTTCATAAAAGCCTAACATCAAGCTAATTGATGTGATACAATTTACTAGAAGGACGCACTACCAATTTCCCCTTCACTGCAGACCCAGTAACCAGCCCTCTGTCTGGCTTAGCTCCAAAAGAACACTGTACCTCACAATGTGGCAGCTTCCCATGGTTTAAAATGTAACCAAACATTCCCCATGGGCCAGATGACCACCCAACAATCCTGGGGTAGAAGACCCACCAAGTAGGAGAACACCCACTCGTGAGTCTTCCACAAGTCCCCTAGCTCCTAGCCCCACTTCAGGTGCTCATTACCAGGGAAGGACTTCCCTCTGGCTTCACGGAGACCCATAGTCCTGATTTGAAAAATCTAGAGAGAAGATGGAGCCTCTCTAACTCCCTCCCTTTTCCTCGCTTTTCTTTTTCATGGATCACTCTTAATCGTGACTACAAAAAGGAGGAAACTTCCCATTTTCCTACATGCCATGCCCTTTTCCTTGATTTTTTTCTTTTTTCTTTATTTCCTTTTATATTTAGGTCCTCCATTTCTAGGCTATTCCTCATTTAAGTCTCCTCGCTCTTCACTTAGACATATAAACTATTTACAATTGACCCTTGTGGGGTCCCCAATACATTCCATATTTTTCTCTTTTTCAATTTTATTATTTCCGATTCAATAACTTATTGAATCAATATTCATCTAACAATTCCCAAAATTATCTGTTAGCCCAATTATACCTTAATATATAATAAATTTTATTATAAAAATCTAGGATTTGGGGCGTTACAACTCTCCCCATTTAATAGTAAAATTTACTGAAATTATTTGGTCAAACAATATATCGGGCCGGCCGCATTGTTTCTCATCTTCCAAGTGGCTTCACAAGGAGCCCACAACATTCACCAACGGAATCTTCTTATTCCGTAATTCCTTCACTCCCCACGAGCCAAAATCTTTACCCCAGCCTTCTTCATAATGTCACCCGGCCAAATTTCAATTGTCTCCAAGAGACTACATGACGGTCCCGACGAAATCCAGAGTATGATACGTGGAAACACATCATGGATCTTTTTCCAAGTCCCGAGGTAATGCCAACTGTATGCCACCGGTCCCACTTTCAATCACTCATAGGCCAACAAATCCAGGCCCAACTCGTCTTTTCCCAAATCCCACTACCTTCTTCCAAGGCGATACTTCTCAAAAACACCTACCGATCTCATATCAATATCTTTCTTTTCATGTCGGCATATGATTTCGCTTCATCACACTTCAATCTCTCTCTAATCATTTTCACTCTTTTCTTCGCCTCAGATCAAAGCTCAGCCAACCACTTTTCTTTCACTCAATTCCGTCCAACACAAGCAATGGTGTTCTACATTTTCTCCCATATAAAGCCTCATAAGGCGCTCATTCCAATACTTGATTGGAAACCGTTGTTGCACACAAATTCAACTAAAGCAATGTGTTGATCCCTAACTACCCCAAGGTCGATCACAACTCCTTAACATATCTTCCGTGCGAATCCTGATCACTTCGATCACCAGAACCTATTGTGGGTGGAACAGACTTAAATTACACAAGTGCCCAAGGCCTCTTGCAATTTTCCCTGTAATAAGTAAAACCCTTGATCATCTCGCGCCTGAAATAATGATATAAGAACCCATGTAACCAACTATTTCTCATATACCGCTAGCTTGTCAAGTGAATAAATCCGCTCTCACCAAGAAGTGAGCTGACTTGGTCAATCGGTCTACTATGCCCCAAACTGAGTCATGCTTTCTCCCTATCAATGGTAACCCAACCAGCCAAAACTATGTAAAGGATCTGGTCCATTTCCACCCTGCATTCTAATAAAGCCGCACAGTCCGTACGAACTCGATGCCCGCCTTTACTCTTTCGACACACCAAACACTTTCAAGTTATATATTCTCGATTATACATCCTCCTTTTCATCCCTGACCAATGACATTTTTAAATCTCATTATCTTGTGCTACCGGGATGGATAGCAAGATCCACTATGTGCCTCTTTCTGGGCATGGATTTCAAATCATTACAATCGGTACACAAACCCGATCTTTATAATACATATTAAACTCCATCTTCGTCATAATCGTGGAACTCAGCTTTACCATTTCCAACTGATTTATTATGGCAACAATTTTCTCATATCTTTCTTTGTGCCTCTAGTGTCATGATTCAACAAACTCGGTCTCGCTCATTAACTCGCCAATTACAAGACCACATCACATGTAATGACAGCCGGACGATCCCAATCATCAAGCGCTCGACGACTTTCATCAAAGCGCTTCGGGCCACTACATCGCCTTCCGTGATAATCAACTCATCACGCAGAATATAATCTTTAATGCGGGCTCCATCCATCTCTCGCTGTCTCGTTAAGCTCTTCGCCGTGGCAGGGCAATGCTTGAAGACTCATGATCAAGTATAGAAGGAAACACTCTGCTACAAATAATGTCTCCAAATTTTCAAATACAATTACGCTAATTCCAAATCATGTGCGTGTTCTTCATGCTCAACCGGCTCCTGAAGCTGAGGCTGCCCACTTTTACACCCTCTGCATTAGGACACATCCAAGTCTATTTAGCGATGCATCACTAAAAATCACATATTCTACCGCCTGGGCTTCATTGAGTAAGAACCTAGAGCCTCTAAGAACAACAAGCCAACTTATCAAAACTTCGACATTCTTTCACCCATTCATACTACATTTTCAGAGCAATCCCAAGCCATCAGGTCAGCCAGCATCCGAATCTTCTCAGAGGTATCCTCGCAGTATCCCAAAGAAACTACGATCAGAACATTTAGGTGGCTTCCATTCAACAACCAATTTCTATTTTCTTTCGATTGTTCTGATTCCCTTCTTTTCGATACTATATGCCCTGTAGGGACACTCCCATTCTTCCAAAACTCACACTTGCTCATTTTGCATACATATGCTCTTTTCTCAAAGTCTCTAACACTACTAAAACAGTGTGTGTCATGACTGTGGATCTTTGAATAACACACAAGAATGTTGTCTATGAACACTACGACAAAATGATCCACATACGGTCGGAAAACACGATTCATTAGGTTCATGAAAGCTGCTGGAGCATTCACACAATCCAAACTAAGACATAAAGGAACCTTATAATGTCCATCGCGTCCTAAACTGCCTTATGCACATCGACATCTTTAATTTCAATCGATGGTACTCCATCGCAAGTCAATCTGAAAGATACTGCACCTTTAATCGTCAAACAAATCATTCATTCCTGGGTAACTACTTATTCTTACCGTTTAACTTGTTCAATTGTCTGTAATCAATACATAATGGCAAATGGTCTTCTTTTAATGCACACGGAGCTCCCTGTACCTGATACACTCTATCTAATAAACCGTCAGCACCCTTGCAACCTGAAGCTTCACCCTTTTAACCCAATCGTATTTTCATTCTAAGATGAGGTAATGGATGCCTGCAGTGGCACTGCACAATGCCTTCTGATAGTAACTCAATCTCCTCTCAGGAGGCAATCGGCAACTCTTCAGAAACACGTCCAAAGCTCTAAAAGTAGAGATTTGATATGCCTTGCCTTTATCGGGGATTAACATATGTCGTTAGGCTTCACATCCTTTTCGCACCATTTTTCAGCAAAGGGTCATGATATCAAGAGCTAGAGATGTGGTCAGACCTCTCATTACGAGTTACTTCCATCCCTATCTCTAGTTCTCAAGCATTCGCCCTTTCATTCCTACAATCCACCATCACTCTGGTGCCTGACAACCAACTAGTCCCCAAAATCACACTCCGTCAAACTCCTTAAAGGATAATTGAACAAATCCCCAGAAACCCATACTCTCGCATCTGACGGGGCAATCTCTATACACTCTATTCACAATAACACTATGCCCGAGCGGGTTAGTCACCAAGATGTCACTCTAGCCCACTCCTCAGAAATTTTTCACACACTAGGCATGTCAAGACAAATATAAGGAGCCGTGGTCGACCATCACTCAACATCAGTCAGAGTATCAAAGATTCGAAATGCCAACCATCACATCCGGGAGCTTCGGTATCTTCCATCCGCTCATTGCATATGCTCTAGCCGAGCACCCACCATCTTGCTCACCATGTCCGTGTCCCTTGTCCTGAACACTTGCAAGTGATTTGCAACACTCTGCCTCTCTGCACACACCAAAAGCCAGACTCTCATTCCGAGGTGTCACGTCAGAATGAACGAGCTCAGAACAACTTGCCTCTATGCTCTTTGATCCGCAAATCAAACAGCAAGCAACTCGAGAAGTCTCCAGTCATCCTCCCTGTGATTTCCTCCTGCCACGGGAGCACTCAGATGGCCTCAATCCTACACCTCCTCGGTGTACTGCAACGACCTGTCAGGTAGTAGTATTCTACCTAGAGCTCTGAGCTATAGGCTGATTGGAACCCCCTGTCCTCGAATTTCTTCCTTGTTGTTGTTACAATCGGACTCGACCGTAGGGATTTTTCTTTCTTCCCCTCGCCTTTATCCTTCTTTCTCTCCTTTCCCTCCTCTTTCTTTTACTCTTCCATTCAATGCACACATGTCACAGGCTCAGAAATCCTCATGGAAAAAATGTCGTGACATGAGCTCGAATATAGCTCACAAAGCCGTCTTCAAACCCAATGCACACTTCCTTCCTCACTCACAAGTACCCTGAGCATACTTGCTCAACCGGTGAATCCTCTTTCTCATATCTCTAATACACTCATCCGTCTTGCTTCGACAGAAAGTCCTAGTCTCACATGTTGTTCGAGCAAATGCTAATTCACATAGTGCTTCTTAACTCATCCAAGAAGAACTCCTATGTAATCCTCTCCTCTCATGGTGCGGTCCCGGGGTCACGTAAACCCATCACACCGATAAAGCCCCATCTGTAGTAATAGTCAAAGACATTCCAATCCTCTTCAGTCAGGTAATGTATTTGCACAAGCATTCATTTAGTCTTCTCGAGCCAATTCTTCGCCATAGAAGGCTCATCCTCTTTCTTCCCATAAAATCTACTTCGGGCCAGATTTTTGCCATTCTCTCAACGTGGCCACGCTGGGAGCAATCGTACCGGTTGCCCTAGCTCTGCAAATGCCCGAACTAGTCGTGAGGATCATCCACATAGTACCTCCCGCCACTTGTCTCAGTTCATTCATCGGTGGGGCATGATGCTGTCCTCCTTCCACACACTTAGCAATGACCATCTGTGGCGAGTCCCCCGGTCATCCTCGACTCCTAAGGGAAGCCTCGAACCGCCCATTCTTATCCTATTAAGACCAAGAAGATCTCGTCCGAAATATGTCATCCTTATATGCAAAATGAATACAGTTAGAACACAATTTCAAAATCATTTACAAACAATTTCAAAATCATTTGTAGAACCGCTCAAACCTGCTCCATACCACTAATACGTGGGACCCCTACCCCCACCTCCACCAAGGTTGGGCGGATCCTAACCGAGTCCCGGGGATACTAAAATCACTCAATCCACCAAAAATCATATCTTGCGGAAGCGATAACTGGCAAGCTCCATAAATACTGAATAAAAATACATTTAATCCTTACCAAAATATATTTACAATGAAGGCATTCAAGCCTTTCAAACAGATTCTACTAAAATAGATGTTCGCATTCAAATTGTTTATACAAAATATCCATATCAAAACAAACACAAATGAGGTATACATCGGAGCATACTCCGAGATTTCTTTTCTTTATGACCACGCTCCTTCATCTTGGGTCCGCTATCTAAGACTCACTATCTATCACTTGCACCCGCGCATTGCAACAATACGCTAAGCATTTTCATGCTTACAGATCATAAATAAACCACATCTCCGCTCTCACTTTAACCACCCATGCACTTAATAATTCAGGAACTTTCAATCATTTGGATGATCAATATAAATACAATACATATACTTTGTTATATATATACAGACAATAGGTCATTGATCATCCTATAAATACATTTCTTATAATCAATATTTTTACAATCTCAAATCAATCTAAATATGTCACAAATTCAATTCGCTTATGACATTCAATTCACCCCTGAAAATCAATCTCGCTATGCTAATCCACCAGTGCCAATCACCCAAATGATGCCCTAATAGTCTGAACCAGGGCTCCCAGCATATGATACGCCCAAAGTCACCGGCACTCGGGCCCGTCGGGTCAGCAGCTCAGATCACATGGCCTTATAACACAAGACGTCCCCAGCTTCAGGCCAGCCACCTGCTTATAAACAACTCAAACAGATATGGAACACTACCGACACGGGTCCTCGCTAGGCCAGATCGGAGTGACACATCAATAGTTCTGAAGATCGCTTATTCGAATCCTCCTATCAGATACCAATCTATCCCATCGTTAAACTGCTAACATTCTATTATACGTTTCAACCTTTATAGCAAAAATATAAAAAGTTAATATGTACGCTTAGAGAACAGTTTATTTTCAATAATCATGCAATTTTTATATGCAAACATTTCACAATCACTTTTCTCAAATAAATTAAATCACTAATATGTTTTTAGAACAAAACATGCAAAAATCTTGAAACGAGGATTAGGAGTTGGTAGAACAAAGTACTATCCCAAACTCTGAAATGAGAGAATAGGATTTAGAAGAACAAACCTAAAAATCTTTGCACTTTGATTCCAATCCACAGAATCTCAATCACGCTTCTTATTTTTCCTCCTCACACCCCTATTCCAAACCATTAAAGAATAATATTATTCAGGCTGTTTCAGTAGTTTTGCAGGATTGATTTTGAGGTTAGTATGGAGTTCCAATTTAAACAAGCTATATAGATGGATTCTTGACTCAATGGGCCTCCCATATAGTCAAAGATCACCCGAATCGAGTTCGGACGGCGTTAAGGACTTCCGGTTGGAGGTCATACACAGCTCAAATCCCGAATCGACGAGCTTGACCTGACCTGACTATTTCGACCTGTCCCGCAAATCCTATCCCTACTGACACAGACTTGACTCACATTTGGCAGGTTCGCAACCCTCAAACTCAGTCAACGGCAGATACGGACTCGGTCGGAGTCAACAGGTTGATCATCTCCCGGCTGCGAGAGTCACGTAGTCAACTTTTGACGAAGCCGATCTGATCGCACAGCTGTGTACTCCAAGTGACGAGTCATTCAAACACTTAGCCCACATCAACATCCTCCTCATATCAATGTATTCTAACTCCAGCTAGCCTCATAGAGTCCAAGAACACCCAACCTGAAAGTTCAAACGAAGGAGATATAACCTTCCGAGTTGAGGTCATGCGAGTCAACCCCTGGTAATGAAACAGCGCTCTTCAGACCTAACGAATTCCTCTTACGTGATCCTCGACGAATTTCATGTGACCCGCCGACGACTTCACGTGACCGACTCTAATTCTGCTTGACGACCAACGCTTTGATTTAACATCGCTTTGACGACCACCCATCCATTTGATCGTTTCGAGCAAAAAGACCATAATCCTGTCTTATTGTGAGTCCGAATTGAGAAATTCAAAAGCCTAACATCAAGTTCATTGGATGTGGCTACAATTTCCTCACAGAAGGACTTACTGCCAAATTCTCTTATTTTCGACCCAAAAACCTGCCCTAAGGTCCGAAGATGATCCCACCCACCATGTAACCGACCCGACCAGATTTAGATGGCTGACCTCACATTAAAAGGACTATAACTTTTAGTCTACAGAGGTCCAAATCTGAGAATTTCAAAAGCCTAACATCACATAATTGATGTAGCTACAATTTACTAGAAGGATCACACTACTTCACTTGCACTCCAAAAATCAGCTCTGTTGTCTCGGGTTAGTCACAAGACTACCACAATGTGGCAAATTTTCCCATGGTTTAAAAATGCATCCAAAATATCCCTAAGGCCAGAGATGACCACCCAACAACCTTAGGTAGAAGACATTTAATCAAGCAGGAGGTACATTCCACCATGGAGTTTGTCAGTCCCTGGGCTCCTGGCCCCCTACTTGTAGCCTACTCACTAGTGGAAGGACTTCCCTTCAGGTTTCTTCTTCAGGAGACCTATGGGCCTCCATTTGTTTGAAAATCTGCAGAGCAGCATTTGGGAGCCTCTAACTCCCCTCCCTTTTTCTGTTTTTCTTTTCTATGGATCACTCTTAATCGTACTTTCTTTAAAAAAGGGAGGAAACTCTCCTCACTCTTCTCAGCCAATATGCGCCCTTTCCCTTGATTTTTTTCTTCTTTTTCTTTATTTCTTTTTTATATCTAGGTCCCTCCATTTCCTCTCTATTATCCTCATTTAAGTCTCCTATTTTCACTTAGACATATAAACTTATTTACAATTGACCCTTAGGTCCCCATTTTACAATTTCCATATTTTCTTTTTCACTTGAGTTTATTTCTGAGTCCACACCATTGAACTCAATATTCATCTAACATCCCCAAAATTACTCCAGTCGCCCAATTATACCCGGTAATATATAATAAATTTTATTATAAAAATTCTGTGGGATTTTTGGGGCGCTACATCACTCCCCACTCCTATCACCCAACTCTAAGTCCCGCGTGATAACCTTGTCCGTGTTTTCATCTCGAGTAACACAAATCTCCTTCTAGCCACACTTCGAGCTCTTACATTTCCTGATTCAACCATGAGTCTCATGGGACGTAGTCCCAAAGACAAACTCAAACCCACACTCACCACAAGAGCAGAATGACCATACCGTGCACCCACACCACATACTCGACACATGCTACTCGTGCACATAATGTACAATGTCACACTCATACAACCAATCCTTGGCTCCACCCATGAGATAACCCTTGAGATCTCTTACTCATAATCCCGACCTATCAGGTCAACTCTCACCCTACACCCTAGGGAAGAACATCTATACTTGGTTTCTCCAAAGGCCTTAACCTCTAAGCCCAAATCTAATGCCAGGTCGGTATACAACTCCTGGCCTAGGTTTCACCATCAGCAACCCATGGCTCACAACTTATCCATGTCAGCCTCTGAATAAATCGCTGAACCAACAGGTCTAAGCTCAATCTCTAAGGTCCACCGCCTCCGGGATACAACTGATCCGTCCCCGACTTCGATCCACACTCCGGCCCATACTAGGGTACGGAGAAACAAACCTGTAGTCGCCTTCTCCGTCTCACAAATGACCGGGATCGCACCAATCCCAAACATCGGATCCGCTCTCGGGGCAACCTCTCCTCATAGCGTCTCGAGACGCCGCAATGGTAAGATACCATCTCGCCCATCCCATCCGCAACCTCACTGTCCCACTCATGATTGGGACGGAAGTGTCCCAGTGGTCTCGATTCCTGCCTGTGGACAATCCTGTCAGTGTCCAAGTCGCCGACAGTCAACACATCATCCGCCTTGCCTCCGACCAATCGGTCTCTATAATCTGCCTTGGTCCTCGAAGGACCTCGCCCCCGTCCCGGGATATTCTTGTGAAACAGTCTCTCTGGGCTTTTCCTTTGACAAAGAAAGTCGAATCCTCCCTCTGCTACCAACACCAGATCCCGAGGCGTTCCAAATATCCCTCGATTTCTCTCAGCCTATGGTCGTGCCGTCCAACCATGGAGCTCCAGTGTCCAGAGGTGAAATCCTATATCCCGGGTCCTCAATGGACAACTTCTCACCATTCTCGTGTCTCGTATCACCCAAACAATCCCAAGAAAACTACGATCTCGAAGATCGACACTTGGGCCCCTTCCAACGATCACCGTCTCTAAACCTTTCTGTGTCGACCGACACTCCCATACGCCGACACCACAACCCTCAAACTCCTCACCCTTCGAGAATAAAACTCGCACTTTACCCGGTCCTTAGCCGCATACAACCGATGGTCTCTTAACAAACAGAAACAATCCTCTCAAGTGATGCTCATGCTCCCACTGACCGGAGTAGATCAAAAATGTCATCCACTAAGACTCACAGCAAACCGATCTGGGCCAGGTCGAATATCCTATGCATGAGATCCATGAATGCCGGGCCGCAGCCCGCAACCAGCAGCATTACTACCAGAACCTCGTGAGTGCCCATAATCGTCCCAAACGCCGCCTTAGGGATATCTCGTCTCCTCCCTAACCCCTCAAATGATGGTAACCAAGCACACCTATCTTAGAGTAGACTCGCTCCTCCTCAACCATCAAACTAATCGATCCCCATAGTGCCCCATTCTTGATCATAACCCTCGTTCAACTGCATGTAATGTACGCCGGCGGTCTTGCCCTTCTTCTTCGCAACTAGAACCGGAGCGCCCCATGGTGAAGTGTTCTGGCCTAATAAAACCCGTCCAATAGCCTCTGTGTAATGACTCCGAGTTCCCGCAACTAAACTCCTGAGCCATCCTAGTGCTAGTTTCATAGAGATGGGGTGAAATGGCTGTGGTGGTGTAACCTTCACATCAAGTCTACATCCCTATGGCAGTCCAGTAAACATCTGAAAACACTGCGCACTCGCAACCACTTTAGAGGTAGATCTACGCTTGTCTCTCCTCGTCCTCTGTAGGCAAGGCTCATGGTGCCAACCCGCCAACTCCGCCCCGACATTGACTCATACCTGTCTGGGAAATGCCGTTGTCCCCCCCGAAATACCATAGGAGTACCGTCCTCGCAAAATCGATAATCCTCCTACGCCTCACAATCGATAACGACCTCGTAGCCATCAGCCAACCATCCTCGATGAGACTCGAACTCCGAAAGCATGTCCATAATCCTCAGTCCATATCAGGAGTAGAGTCCCGAGATCTCCAACTCGCAACCGACATACTGCACTATTTCGCCCCTAATCCCTAGGAAGAACCTGCCTGCACAACGGTCTCTCTAAGGTCCTCTAGAGGTCCTGTCCATTTCCATCATATTCAGTCTCATTCTAGCTAGAACGCAGCCTAGTCTACCCAAGGTCGTGCCTGAGGTAGTCTCCATAAATTCTTAACACCTTTCCCCTCGTTTCTGATGAACCAATGCATCTACCACCATCTGGATCTTTTCCCCCGTGTATGTCGTGAGGATAAGATAAAACTTAAACCTCTAAGGTTACTAGGATCTCCTCACTACACTCATGCAGCCAGGCGATAGTTAGCCACATAAATGCCCTACGCCTCAAGGCAAAGGCCCGATTGCGGCCTACCGGGTCACCACGGCAGGTTGACTAGCGTCTCCCTGGATCGCCCTCTACGCCCCTCGTCCCTCTACTACTATTTACACACTAACATGGCAACAAGAGTCATTTTAGCTTCCATTTCGCCTAACTAGTAATGCAAGATGCCGATTTACTAATGATTTGACAACCACATGAACTCGACCTGCCTACTTCCTATGGCGCCTAAATTCAACCACTCAATTCATTTATTCGATAAAATTCAAGATTTCTTGTTCATTTTCTAAGATCTAAATCCCTAAGGTCGTAATCCCTAACCTTAGCATTCAATTCTTTTCCTATACGATTACACCATGATATAGTAATTTTGTACGCAATCATCACAATCACCATTTCAAATGGTAGTTAAATCCAATACATCCTAAGGCATGTCCATGTACTCGAGACACTAAAATCCATACACATACCTGTATACAAGAATCAATTTCGCTATTAAAATATTGTTTTCAATTAAAATTTTATTTTCAAAATTTTATTTTTGAGTAATTTTATTTTTCAAAATTTTATTTTTCGAAAAATTTTATCAAAAATTCATTTGATTTTATTTTGATTTTATTTGAATTAATAAATATTGATGTTATTATTATTATTCCTTTTTTCAGAAAATTTTATTCTACAATGAACAAGACTATTTCCCCATCACTCCTCGTAGAGGCCATCGAGCCGAAGAACCTAGGCTTGAAAATCAAGTCGTAGTGCACGAGTGCACAGCCCCGGGCCAGCTCCGCGCCTGTGTCAAGGTGCTCCGCCGCCCAGCACGCCAGCCACAAGCATCCCTCCTCGCTGCCTGGTCATAGAGCTCTGCTGTAATCACAAGGCCTCGCCAAGGCGCCGCCGGCAGGCACTCGCCCGCGCCGCGCCCGCGCAGCGCCTCGGGCGCGCGCCCGGGCCCACGCACCACGCCCACTCGTCAGCTCTGGGCCGCGGCTGGGCCTCCGTCCATGGAGACACCCTCGCCCACGCCGCTCCTCGCGCCCACACTGGCAAGACGCCTGCCGCTCCGAAACCCTAGCTGCTTCGCCCTTCGCTTAATATACTTTTCAGACATGATTACGCTCTCCCGCAGCTCTCCTACCACACATCAATCGTGATTGTGAATACACGCTTTGTCTCTCAAACAACCCACCCACCGCACAAACACAGTGTATTGCAATACACTTTCCCAAAGAACTCCACGCCTATGTTGCAATACAATTAAATTCTGCAATATAATATTTCTTTTTTTCTTTTCTCCTTGTTAATGCCAAACTCAAGAGTCTCTCAAAATTTCGCACCAAAAAAAAAAATTAGTTTTTCATTATAAAATGATTTTTTTCATTTATTTCCTGTAATTAAAATCAATAAAAGTCTACTGGGAACTATTTTTCCACACTCTTTATTACTCAAATAAATTTATAAAAATTTATTTAACCCCTTTTCTTAAATTTATAATATATAAAACCTAGAAAATTTTTTTTCTTCTCACTTCAACCAAATAAATTATAAAATTTATTCCTTTTCCATTTTCTAATAAAATTTTCTTCTTCCCATCAAATAAATTTATAAAATTTATTTTCTTCCATTTTCTTCAATTTTACCACTTGTAAAATCTTAGAAAATTATTTTCTCCAATTATATAATCCAAATAAATTTTTTGGTGAAAAATTTTATTTTTCTGCTTAAAATTTCCTTCTCACTTTCCAATATCCTTACTATAATAATTTTGAATAATTTATTTTATTTACTCTTTCTTCGCTTACACAAGAAACCTTAAAAAATTAAAAAAGATTTTCACTTAAAAACCAAATAAATTCTTCCAATTTACTTCTCATTTATTCTTCTTTATTCTAGCTTTGAAAACAGACACTCTAAATATTTAAGATATTCTTTGAATCTTATCTATGTGCTAAATCACCAAGCAATACAACTAAACACATACAACATGGTAAGGCTACCATTCATCAAACATTCACACAACAATTCATCAATCACACAAACACCTCTAAATACATCGTACGAGGTCCTGTATTATCCCGTGATTTCTAGGTAATCCCATACCTAACTCAATTATTGTTCGGCACTTGGTGGCATGCTCTTCCTCAACCATGGCCTAAGCCCAATTTTTTCTATCCATAGGGTCTCATAAACCCATACTCCACGCATCTGTTCATCCTAGGGCGACGGGATACCTCCAACCCCGAGAGCCCTCTCAGGTATTCGCATACCTAAGCTCGGGATACTGCCGTGACGCCCAAAACCTCTGGTCCGCTGATTCACCCAACTCATGGAAATAGTTTTGATGTCAGTTAACCGACACCACTTTAGGAAAATCTAAAAGCGTAGTCTCCTTGTAATCGGGTTTCACCCAACACAAAAGACTCCGCATACAGCCCATCCCAAACAAATTAATATATACAATATATATCCAATACTACCACTTAGGCCTGTCATGTAACAATACTCCAATGTACATGCCAACTATGAAACCACAACTATATACCCAGCTGGGGCTACAGAGTTAATATTTTTTACTTTAAACAATACATATATTAAACGTAGAAGGGTCTTCTAATACATGTACAACCACCAAAGCCACATCCCTAGCTTTCACGATAAATCTCTAGGACGAGCCGTCCTTCTCGCACGCTCCTCTGCACTGCAAAATGTGGGGATCCCACGACCTGGGTGAGCCAAAGCTCGCAGGAGATTTGCTCCTGCTGGCCATCACATCTAAGTGCGCTGCAATGTTCCAAAGTAAACACACACATAAGGCAAATGCATGATCCTACTAATGCCCACATGACTAACTCGCATCCCGAGTTCCTCACCGATTCTCTCACACTCGCCTAAGCCTTTATATGAGAATTATTTTAGTCTCAGTGGACAACCTCCATGTATATATATCAATCAGCCGCCTCCGACGATTGATATAAATTGTTTGTGATCATCCTCCTATGAATATCAATCAGTATCATCCACGATGACATTTTAGTAGTTTGTGGATCTTCACCCTCCTGATAATTTATTTTACCACTCCTCCGAACCATTTTCTGAGTACTCATCTCACGACTCAATTTATAATCCTAGTGGTGATCCAAAGGTATGTGAGTCGCACGTATGACCCAACAAAGTCTAATTCCATATGCAAATATATAACACAAATATATTCACATTAAAATTAAATCACACAAACATGTTATGTGACTCGATCACTTCAAACACCAAAATTAGCTCACTACACAAATTAAACATAAGCAATTCATCCAATTACTTAACCAACACAGACATTTCCTAAAATACATTGGGATTACATTCTAGGAACAAAGAAACCCCAGGGCTTACTCGTCTCACACTCACCAACCCAGGCCCATATTTCTTGAACTCCACATTTACCCGCCAATACCGCCTCAAAACCAACCAATACATGATTCACACCACCAAACCCCATCTTCTATACTTATTATAATTCAGTGGGGATAAAATACTTACGCTCCATTTTGGTTTAAAAAATTTGTGGCTACACTTATCCCATGTTTCAATCATCCAACTACCACTGAATGGCCCCAATCGATCAAAACATTCAAACAACATTAAAAATGGGGAATAAAACCCAAGTAGGGTGGTGTAATCCTACTCGAGGAGTTTGAAGAAACTCACTAATTCCTGAGTCCACGCCGTAGCTTGTCCCGTAGAACATTTCTCCTTTCGTCGAAGACCACACTTACCTGGCCTAGATCTTATTTCTATAGAGAGAAGTACTCTCTCTCTAAATTTATCTCAATCTGCTCCTCGCTGCCCCCTGTTCTGCCCTGCTTTTACTCACTTCTTTAATATTTGGAGAAGAAGACCATCGTTCTACTTTTGCTTTATTATCATCATTTAATTCCAATTAAAAACAATTAATTCCCTTCTTTCTCCTTGACATTATCTCACTATCCCTGGCCATCCATTTTCATCATTTCACTCATACCACTCTATGGTACATGAGTACATGCTATTTGTGCCTTCGTCGCATCGAAAATCGATTTACCGCACCCGAAACGCAATGCCTCGAAAAACGTGCCGACTCCGACCGGTCTCTGCAAACCAAGTAAATTTTACGCGGTGTTAGCTAGATCACTATAGACTATCCAGAATCACAATCCCCAAGCCTGGCCATCTGAGATCTAAGGAATTAATTACGGACTTTTAATCGTAATTATAATTTTGTAATCAAAATTACGATTTCTGTCTACCCTTATTCTTAATTTGGAATTTCTGCCCATGCAAAGCAGAGTTCTGTAAATATGTATAGTATATATATATATATATATATATATATATATATATAGTATAGAGCAGGATATATTTCAGTATATAGATAATAGTCTATATATATACAAATATGTATATATTCATATATTATTTATATATATATATATCTATATATTTATATATTATATTTATATATATATATATATATATATATATATATATATATATATATATATATATATATAGTTATCTATATATATAATATATATATATATATATATATATATCTATATATATAAATCTATAAGATATCTATATATATAAATTTATATATATAGATAGATAGATATATCTATATATATATATCTATATCTATTTATAGATATAGTTAAATCTATATATATATATATATATATATATAAGATAGATATATCTATATATATATATAGATATCTATATATAGATTTATATATCTATATATATATATCTATATCTATTTATAGATATATAATCTATATATAAATATCCATATAGATATATCTATATATATATCTATATATATAGATATATAGATTTTTATATATATATATATATATATATATATATATATATATATATATATATGTATATATATATATATATATATATATATAGATATCTATATATATATATAGATATCTATATATATAGATTTTATATATCTATATATATATATCTATATTCATTTATAGATATATATATATATATATATATATATATATATATATATAGATATCTATATATATAGGATATTCATATATATAGATTTATATATCTATATATATATATATCTATATCTATTTATAGAGGATATAAATCTATATATAAATGTCTATATAGATATATCTATATACATCTATATATATAGATATATAGATTCTTAGAGATGAGATGAGGTATATATATATATATATATATATATATATATATATATATAGTTATCTATATATATTGAGTTAATAAAGCAATCCCAAATCTTTTTAGCTTAGGTCTTTTTTTAACTTGATATTGGAGCTCTTGCTTTATGAACACAACTTAAGACCTCTATTTTCTTGACAAGCATTTCCTATGAGATCTCCATAAGTGCGGTGTCAAATCGATTGCTCTTCATGTTTTTCTCTAGCGCATTCCTCAACTCGTCATTGAAAAGCCTTAGAGTCCATAAAGGAATCTTTCTTTCCAAGAAGAGAGGCTCTAGAAAACGCCCTACCATCAAGGTTGCTTAAGAATATAAACATAATACCATTTAAGATCACTCGTTGTTCTACATCTTTAAGTTTTGTAGAATTTCAGGTTATTTCTCCATAAATGCTTGATCACCTATGAAATAAGTTTGCTATAGCATAGACCAATCATTTAGTAATTGAGTCTTGCTCTCCTTCCTCATTTGGTATCTTCTTCAAGATATGAAATCTTTTCTTGTCACTTAGGTAGTTTTCCCACCAAGTTTCAGAATAAAAAGACAAACTCCGTCGTGATTAATTGAACAACGCCCAATCATCATCGCCTGGTAACAAGCTATGAGCAGCCATCTGTATTTGACGGCTACGTCAGCAATTATATCAGAAAGAGGATCTATATTCCAAGAATAGATGTCATTGCTATTATAGCTATTTTGTTTTGGTTGTTTCTCCTCAAATTGCAAATCTGAGGAGTAAATTCTCATAAAAGTTTTTTGATCTTTGATACAAGTTTTTAACTTGTTTATTTGTTCATCATTCCTGCTCGATGTTTGTAATTCCTTCATAAGTTGTCTACTAATTGAACTGTTTCTGTTCATTTCAAGAATTTACTTGAGACTTTTTGGAACAAGAGATCTTTTATTTCTATTCTCGCTGTTTTGGTTAGAAGTCTTATTAATTGCCATTATTTTTGTTACCTCCAATTTAAGGGGTTTTATAGGTTTGAATATAAGACTTTCTTGTTTTTCTTCCTTTTCATCTTTTTCAGTTTATAATTTTTTTGTAAAGTATTTGTACTTTTCACCCCTGCTTTTAATTGAGCTCGAAAGTGTTCCTAAGATTTATTTGCAAATTATTTTGTTTGAATTCCTTCTTATATCTCAATTTTTTTATCAGCCCCGTTTTCATCTTCCTTGAGTCAATTTTTGTTCAAAGGTGAGGCCATTATTTCAAATACCTTGAGCTTATTTTTATTTCTTCCAAAGGAGGGATGAAAGGCTGATACTATCTTCTTCGTGAAGTAAAGTATTTGACTCTCCATTCCTCAGAAATATATTTATTTCAGAAAAGTATGATATTTTTATTTGATTATTTCATAAAGATATATCAAAAATATGTGAACATTGGAATATTCATTTCCATTGTTTCCATAGTTTGACACTTATTACCTAAATTTCTTGTTTTCGAGATAATTTTGAGAAAAACTAGGTTTGCTTTTCTTTATGTTCTTCGTATTTTATTTCTTTCTTAAATATTCTTTGTCTATTTAAACATACTTTTCTCTCACACATCATGTCAAATGAGCCTGCAAGGCTCATCATTAAAAAGTGACATCATTTGAGTATAAATGTTGAGACCTATCTGGAGAATTTTTGGAATGTTTATAGTTCATTCTTTATATTTAAACTGAATAGTAGATGACAATATATTCATTTCGATTTAAATTTTGACTCAAACATTTGATCTTCTAGAAGGGAGTTTAATTTCTAAATAAGAGTTAGAAGACCTTTCTAATATGTTCTTGTTAAGTTTTCTTTCTCGTCTATAAAATTAATTTGAACATTCTGTCCATCTTCTATTATGGATAATACAGCTTTGGTTGTTCAACAGGTTTTAGAGCTAAGAGTTGTTTAAAAATTCATCTTGTGAGGATTTGTGTCAAACATTCATGGAATATAGGTTTTGGAATTATGACTGTTGAATTCTTTTCATTTGCTTGCCAAATTAAGGTTTGATCTTTTGTGGTACAAAAGGCAGCAATTTGGGTTGATCAATGAAGTTTCGATACTTTATAGTATACCGTATACTATAAGTATAAACCCTGGATCTAGGGTCCTATAAAGCCACTCACAGTTTGAATGTTTAGAGCATAGCTTTATGAATGCTCTTATCATTCATACATTCAACTCTCTAAGTTTGGATAATGTGAAATATAATCGGTCCAAAAGATGTTTGTTTCCATTAATCCTAAAAGGAATCTCGAATTTGTTATGCCTCATCAGCTGGTATATACATATGTTTCTGTCTAAATCCCAACCCGGTTAAAGGTTCGGGCCGCACCGGATAGCTCCTATATGTAAGACTTCTTGAACAATTTTTCTTTGTTCTGTTCTAAACTCTTTTTGAAGCCTAGGAGTTCAATAGTTTCTCGTCCTTAACCTATTGAATGAGTATTTCAGAGATTTTGGATTCTTATAATCTTTTCTAAATTCAAAAGTCTTATTTGTAGATAGTTCCTTTATGTTTCTACATTTCATTCTTTGATGTATCTGCTCCCAATCTTCTATAGAAACATAATGAGCCAAATTGTTGGGTGTTTTCTGTATATGTCTAAGTTCTTCATCTATCCTGATATGAACTATAGAATCTAGGTGTCCCATAAAGTGATGCCCTGCCATTTCTAACCTTTCTACAAGAACGGATTCCAATTTCAGAGGACCAATTTCACGGGACCACCGACCACCGGATTTATGGTCGAATTAACCGATACACTGGTACCACTTTCAAACCCCTAAATCAACAGAGAGGGAATCACAATTATTTTGAAGGGTACAAATGTAAATTTAATCAAAATTTTTGTAAGTATTCGATACGCTCAACCTAAGCAGGACCTTGTTAAGTCGAGTTCATGAGATTCAAGCTCCGAGGCTCTTTTATTGCCATAAGATAGCAGAGGCCTCAAACTTCAATTCTTGAAACTTCAAATGTGAGTTTTGAAGTTTGAGTTTTGAGGCTTCTTTTTAATCAACCTTAAAAGAAATTCTCATAAGTACTTATCACTTTGAAATTTTTGAATGTATAAAACAATGGCTAAAACTTTTAACCGTTGAATAATTCATAATCGTGGACCATTCCAAATACCAGTGAAATCTAACAATTGAAATTTTGTTTTGAAAATCTTGTTTCAAGATCTGTTCATATCCTATGTTTATATCTGGTTTCTGCGATATAGGAAAGGCTGGGGTAAGGATACCTAAGGCTAGTGTCTTTAACTCGACTTTTGCACCCGTTTGACCACCCGGGTATGTTCCCCTACTGTGGTAAAGGATTTTTCTTTTAACCTTGAAATAATGTTCTACTTAAAATTCTATATTTGGGTAAAACTCAGCTACATAGTTTAGGCTACCTAAAAATTCAGAATCAGTGCTTTACTTTTACTCATCGTAAATTGTTAAAGAAAATTAATCGTTTCAGGATGTTTTATTCGACCTTTAAGAATGTCAAACTTAAAACCTAAAGACATTTGTTTGAAACAATTTTACCTTTATGTAAAAGATTACTAAACCATTATCTCCATAATCTTTGAAAATTTTTAAATGTTTGAAATGCTCTTCAAGTGGGAATTTGAAAATACGAGAACATATCATCAATGTATATACAATAGAAAATCTAGTGTATTCATTAAATATTTCATTCATAATATTTTGAAATTCAAGGAGCATTTTAAGGCCAAACGGCATTACATTCCATTCATAATGTCCAAATGGAACTCGTGGAATGCAATGACACTCTATCTTCCGTTTCTATTTGAATTTGCCGGGAAACCGCATTTCTATATCGAATTTTGAAAATCAGGGTCATTATAAATCCTTGAATTAAACTTTATTAGTGTATTGGGATACCTAACGCATTGAAGGACTTTATTCAATGGTTTATAATTGATTACCAACCTTGGAGTTCCTCTTTCAAGTTCTCAAGCCTTGGACATAAGTGTGCCGTACAACTCCAATAGTGAATGACTTGGTCTTAGTATAAGTTTTTTATTTAAGAGATCATTAATTTCCTTTTTGCAATATTCAAGAGTTCTCTCTAATTACTTTGAATAGATCTCAGGTTTTGTAGAATTTGTTTTTTAAAATCTTTTCTTCAGTATGGTAATGAAACTATGTTGCTTTCTATTCCAAAATGCATTCGTATAGAAGAACAAAGATTTTGCTCTATTTATCTATAAAATCTATATATCTATATATATATAGATGTATATACATATCTATATATATAGATGTATATAGATATTATAAGTCTATATAGATATATATATATCTATAGTATAGATATCTATCTATAGATTTCTATATATAGATTATATATATATATCTATATCTATTTATAGATATATAAATCTTATATAGATATCTATATATATAGATTTATATATCTATAAATAGATATATATATCTATATAAATCTATATATATATATATATATATATATATATATATATATATATATATATATATATAAATATCTATATATATAAATATGTATATATCTATATATATATCTATATATACATATCTATATATATATATATATATATCACATATATATATATATATATAGGATATATAAAATCTATATATCTATATATATAGATGTATACATATCTATATATATAGATATCTATCTATAGATATACATATCTATATAGATATCTAGTATAAGATTTATGAGTATTCTATAAATAGATATAGATATCTATATAGATATATAAATTTATATATAGATATCTATATATATATATATAATATATATAAATCTATATATAAATATCTATATAGATATATCTATATACATCTATATATATAGATATTATGTATAGATATATATAGATATTCTATATATTTATATAGATATCTATATATATAGAGATATGTATATATAGATAGTATATAGATATCTATATAGATATTCATATATAGAGATATCTATATATATATATATCTATATAGATATCTATATAGATATTTCCTCTATATATATATATATATATACATATCTATATATATGCTGTGATGTATATAGATATATCTATATTATATAGATATTGATATATAGATATCTATATAGATATCTATATATATAGATATCTATATATAGATATATACATATTTATATATAGATAATCATATATATACATATCTATATATATATTATGTCTACATACATCTATATCTATATATATATATATATATATATATAGATATATAAATCTATATATATATATAGATATGTATATATATATATATATATATATATAGATATGTATAGATATGTATATATATATATATATACATAACTGTGACGCCCATCCTTGGTGTCTCACACTACCCACAACCTCATGGAAATTAAATGTCTCGTGATGAAACATACACTCGAAAAATATACACATATATATCCATGCTAATAAAACAAATATCTCAACTATAATTCCTCATAGTTTTCATGTTTGTTCTACAAAAGATTTATACATTTTTACAAATGTTTACTTGTGCCACATTTCTCGGCTTTCTTCTCAAAGGCACTTTGCTACGTAGATTATCATCTCCCCGGATAGTCCTCACTGGGGTCCCACGACGCGGTAGCGAAAGTTCCAAGAGGGTACCCTCCTATAAGCAAGTTACTCCTCACCTAAATGCCATGGCATATGCATGGCATATATAAACAATCAATCACATTCCATATTAAATTATTCTCTATACGAATGTCTATAACATGTACGAGATGTAACCCTACGCTCATGACCCAGTCCTAACCGATCCTCTCAGCACTGAATGCCAAGCGTGACTAAAACCTCGTCATAACACACTACATGACTCAAAACCATTGGACAACCAATTTTATTTATCAAAAACTGATTTTGATCTTTCTTTATTTTGTGGGCAACAGATTTCCAAGCCATACCAATGTAGGGAGAGATCGCCGCGACGCCTTTTTTCAACAATATTTTTCACGAACTTGCATCGCTCTATCCACATGTCTAACCATGAATAATCAGGTGACTTTCACCCGGGGGATCGACCCCCAACTTGTTCGCCTAAACATGTAATTTATCATTTTGATCATTTACACACTGTGAATCTCTACCATCCTTGTCCCATTTTCCCGAGCTCACGACCCACTCACCAACACTCATGAATAAACCTTTCCCCCACCTACACCCACCCGACAACATTTGATCACATATTAAACACGACTGCCTAATGCATTTTCCTCATATGTTACATGCAATGAAACTAGCACTAACATGAAAACATTTACATAAACCATGGAAAATTATAATTTATACATAATCACTTCCATGCAAAACATATTAATACATCAAAAGGCATGCATCAATATAACATTTCCACACACCGCATGTTATTCAAGCAAGCCATAACACACAAACAAGGTCTCAATTGAACCATTCAACAGGTACCGTTACTCGCCTTCAATAAACATGAACCATATTATCCAAATTCATCACACCTCATCAACAAATCACAAACATCTAAAACTTTCGCCTAGTAAAACCCTAACTCCCACAATACGCAACCTACATAAATCCATAAATCCCTTAGTCCTGGCAAGGCTTGAACTAATTCATGGCCTCATGGCCTCCCATATAAGCAATTCCCCTTAATTATAAAGCCTTTGAAGCAAAGTAAACCAAGTGGTAGAAAATATCCAGTACTTTGGGAAGTTGAAGAAACCCCAAAAACCCTGAGTCCACGTTGTCTCCGTATGTAACACTTCCCTTCTCGTCTTTCCGAAAGAACTTACCTGCCTGATCCCCTACTTCAACCTAGAGAGAGAAGGAGAAGACTTCTCTACTAAAATGGGAGAACAAACCTTCGCAGATCCCTTTTCCTTTCTTCTTTCCACGCTTTGCTCTTCCTTTTTCCTTTATTCTTACTTCTTTTGTTTTTCTTCTTTTCTTTTCTCTCCCTCTCCTCATCTCTTCCTTCCATTTTCCTCCTCATTTTCCCTTTCCTCTTTTCTCCTTCTATCTTTTTCCCCTTAAAAATAAATCTTCATCTGGTCAAAATAAGAAATTGCCTCTCCTTCCAAACCAAGCGCATTCTTTTTCCCCATAATTTTCTTATTTCTTAATTTCTTTATGACATCATGCACCATACATGGCATCATAGCATGGGCTGAATCCTTCTCCACATGGTTCACACTCAGAGTAGCCATGCCAATTACTTGCCAAGTGTCATACACTTATGGTGCCAAGTGGCATCCCTTACACCTGGTAGTTTCAATTTCTCATTAAGGGCAAAATCGTAATTTTAATTACAAAATTGTAATTACAAAGAAAGTCCGTAATTAATTCCTGATGATGAAACGGATCACACCGCCGGAATCGCCCTCGCGAAATCTAGCTGCTAAAGACGTAGAAATTTCATAATTTTCTCGAGACACGAGTTTCAGACGCTTCAGGCATCGCTTCGTGCCAGAATCGATTTCATGCGACAAAGTCATACATATAACACGCACTACGCACTACAAAGTGGTATGAGTAGAGAATAGATGAAATTGGAAGGCCGAGATAGTGCCGGTAATATCAAATTCGAGAAAGAGATATAATAATATGAGGTTGATTTTAAGCAAACAACAATATGCATCTATCCCATGCAAAACGGAAGCCATTTTTTGAGGATGCAGTGGTTCCATTTAGAGCTTTTTAGAGAGAGGGCTTCTCTCTAGATTTGCAAGAGATCTAGCCGTCTATGCCTTCAACACAAGAAGGGAGTGTTGCTTCACGGGAGTAAAAGGTCAAGGTGGGACTTTGTCATGCGAAGTTTTCGACAACTCCAAGAGGTAGGATTTTTCTCCTACTTTTATTCCCATTTAAGAGTTTTCATTGTTTCGGTTAATTTGAGGCCGTGAGGGTTGCCACCCAGCCCCAAAACATGGGACCCACTCAGGGAATTGTTTGGTTTTTGAACTGCAGACTCCACTCGTAAAAATCAGTGGGTCAAGCTGGGTGTCAATGTTGCTTTAAATCATGTATTTATATTACAAAGAATGAATGCTTGATCGCCTAAAACACAGGACCTAAGTAACCATAATTTTGGAAGATAATGGATGTACTCGTGACCTTCCACGGCCGTTTAGGCTATTTGGAGTGGGCTGGTTTAACTTCAGGTATTAAATAGTTGAAATTGGTATGCATCGGGGCTTCTGAATGGCCGTGGATTTCGGTTCAATGAACTGTTGATTTTCCGTGAATAGTAAACGAGGGTTTCTACCTATTCTGAATAATGTTTTGAAAATATATTTTCGTGAAAATAGGTGTTGGGCCGAGTGATTAAATTAAATTGTCAGGTGTGATTATTTTTAGCCCATGTGAGCTAATTTTGATGTTTGAAATGATAATTATATAACATGTTGTGTGATGAATTTTTTATGCGAGTATATTCATGTTATATATTTGCATGTGATTATCGTAGCTGGATCGTATATTATATTCCATATGCACTTGAACATCCTAGGATTATAGGAAAGTAGCGCATTTAGATAAGTCTAGAGGAAAAATGGTTCTGAGGGTAGTCTAAAAATATTAAATGATCGGAAGGTAGTCCAAACTCAAATAATATATCAACCGTCTGAGCTACTGCTTTGATATTTATTCATTCGAGGGTAGTCCACAACAAACTAAAAATATTATTAATCATTTCCGAGCTACCAATTGATATTCATCGGAGGGAACCACACCAAATAATATATCAATCAAGCCCCAGAGCACAATTCACTTGATATATATATACATCGGAGGGTTGTCCACTAGTTAAATCAATACCCTATACAAGGCTTGTATGAGTGTGAGAGAGCTCCAAGTGAGGACTCTAACTGAAGTTACTATATAGGCATTCAAGGTAGGATCATGCATTTGCTTGAATGTGTGTTTAAATTGGAACATTACACTCAAGACTGTGGTGAGTAAACACTTTAGTGGCATTCTCCTACCGAGCTTTAAATTTCACCCTCACGCGGATCCCCTTTCACAGTAATGTGAGTGTGCAAGGAGACGGCCCGGTCCTAGAGGCAGTAGAGAGTTTGTAAAGAAAAGCCTACTGTGGCTTCATGACTTGCATATGTATTAGAATTCTTCAATCTTAATATGTATCGCTTAAGAGCAGAAAATATCAACTCTTGAAACGATTTGATATAGCTTAGATATATTAAGTGCTGAGTACAATTGATGGGCCCACAAGTGGTCAGTGATTGGATATATAGTATATATTGCATATATTGCTGATCGGGACAGTGAACGCAGTTTATACTAGTTTTGTATTGGGTAGAGCTCCGTACAAAAGGAGACTCCATTCCGATTAGAAAAAATGCTGTCACCCGATGCCATTCACGAGTATTCCATGCTGGATTCCGGTAGCTTCAACGGGACTTCCGGGTTTTGGGGCGCCACTTGTCTTGCATGTGTCATCCCATGTCCCACGCCCTAAAAACGTGAAATCCCACCACCACTCAATCCAACGAAATTATCGGCGAGCTTTAAATTCTTTGTGAGACGCACCAACTGAGAGAAGTCCACCGCTTTCTGGCTATCCGAGACTTAGAAAAATTCCGATTTTTGCACAACCAAATTTCTATTTTATCCTATCCAAAATCTTGAATTTTCTCAGATATCACACACAACTATATATAGATATATATACACATATCTATATAGATATATAGATATCTATATATCTATATATATATATATATAGAGTATAGATATATATAGATTTATATATCTATATATATATATATCTATATAAATCTATATATCTATATATAGTATATATAGATATATAGATAAATATATAGATATATCTATATAGATATATCTATATATATATATCTATATATGATATATCTATATATATATGTATATGTTATATATATAGTGCTATTATCTATATATATAAATATGTATATATCTATATATATAAATTTAGTATATAGATATCTATATATAGATATATACATATTTATATATATAGATAACTATATATATATATATATATATATATATATATATATATATATATATATATATAGTTATTCATAGATATATCTATATATATAGATATTTATATATATATAAATCTATATATATAGATGTATATAGATATATTTATATAGATAGTTTATATATATAGGATTTAGGTATTATATATATATATATATATAGATATTTAAGAGGCTATCTATAGATATATAGATATCTATATATATATATATATACATCTATATATAGATATGTATATATCTATATAGATATATCTATATACATCTATATATAGATATGTATATATATATATAGTTATCTATATATGATTTATATATAAATCTATATATAGTTGCTTTAAATCCATGTAGTTGTATGGAAAAATATTTTAGTCGAGGATCAATCCCAAAACATAACCTAATCAGGAATTTTGAGATTCAATGTCCGTGACAATGTAAACTCGTTATGGGCTGATGTATGGAATTTATTAATTCATTTGGTGTTTATAAGGCTAGAAATGGTAAGAAATTCGGTTCCAAAAAGTGAAACCGAGATTGGAGAAGTGGGCTGCCCGTGGACAGCCATTGCTGGGTTTCGGGACTGTTAAAAACAATCCCGGGTTTGTGTGAAATGGCCATAAAGGTCCATGTGTTTTGGAATTGAAATTGTGTGAATTGAATGGCTTGGTATGTGTAGAAATTAATTCGGAGAGTTGGTCAGATCAAGGAATTAATGTAGATTAATGCTTAAAGGGTTAATAAAATGACACAATTATATGGAATTAAATCGCTTGTAAGCCAATGGAGACTAGATTATGATTTGCTCAATCGAGCTAGATCGGGCGATGATTGATGTTGAATCATTACATGCGTGTAATTAGAAGCTGATTGAAAATATGTATATTGACATATTGTGTAAATGATTTTGAAAATCTGAGATAATGCATTTTCATATGCACTCTGGTGAGCTTCCAGAATTAGGTGTGAGTGCATGACAAGGTATTTCTTTTGTAAAACGGATATGGTAAATTTCACAGATGATATGTCCCGAGAATCAACAGATGGGCCATCAGATCATTTGACGAGACTGCTTAATCGCTTCTTTAAAGCTCTACTAACCACTCCACCCTAGTGGTAGTCCCATATTTTACCTCGAATATTTTTAGTATATTTTCAAGAACAAAAGTTTTGTTTTGAAATGATTATTTTCTGCATACATGGTTTAGGGTAAGTGTGAGTGAGTCTAGTGAGGACTCGTGACATAACTATGTAGACATTCAAGTAGGATCATGTATTTACTTGAGTGTGTGTTTATTTCTGGGAGCATTGCACGCACTTAGTGGTGAGTAGCCCACTTAGTGGCGATTCTCCTACTGAGCTTTAGCTCGACCCGTCGTGGGACCCCCCTTTATTTTTCAGGTACAAAGAGCGCTCGAGGAGACAACTCATTTTGAGGTTGATTTTGAAGAAGCCGGTTTGTGGCTTGATGGTTTTTGGACATACATGTATTAGAATTGTAGATTTTAATATATGTTTGTGTTTGTATAAAAGGCACCAACTATTGAATTATCGAGATAATTGAAGAATAGTTAGTGATACTATCTTATGAGTATTGGTTTATGAGCCCAATATATTTTACCTATGTTGATTTATTGCATACATTGATTGTTTCTGGAACAGGATATGTGTTATGACTCAGTAGAGCTCCCGCATGTAAAAGGAGACTCGCCGCCCCGATTTTCTAGTGAGTTACTGCAACCTGATCTCCACTGTATTCACAGCAGGTTTACTGGTAGTCAACGGACTCCCCGTTTTGTGGGGCGTCACAAATTGGTATCAGAGCTTAGGTATACATCATCTGGTGAGCTTCCTGGGTTTGGGTATCTATCACCACTAGGTGGTTTGATGTGGAGTATAGGTATATGGAAACATATGGATAGAAAATTGGGCTTCTAGGGCCATGGTCGAGGAAGAGCATCACCACTTTCTGTGGTATGATGTAGGTTAGGTATGAGGATTGGCCTAGGAAGGCACGAGAGATAAATTAGAACACTGCATGTGTTTTGATTATGATCATGTGATGTAAAGGATTGATGTTTATAACATGTGATCAATTGGTTGTTCGTGAATTTAAGGTGTTTGCCATGTTTGTAAGTGAGCAAGGAAATGATGTGTGCTTCGGGTGATTTCACATGAATGTGTAGAAAACAATTTGAGTGGTACAGCGTACAAAATTGGAATTGAAATTGAAGGAAAATAAATTTTTATAAATTTATTGACGAGGATTGAAGAATGAGAAAAATAAATTTTTGATAAATTATTCGAGTATTAAAGAGTATGAAAAAAAAATGAATTTTTAGTGATTTTAGTGATTTTTCATACTGCTGGAAATAATTGAAATTAATAATAATAATTATTATTAATATTGAAAAAAATGGTATTAGACCTAAATTACTACGCCATTTGGAGGGGGAGGCCGGGCAAGGGCATGCTGGACACGGCGCTGCTAGGCGGCGCTGCAGACGCAGGTGTGGGCGCCGGGCCGGGGCGCGCAGGGCGCCGGGCGAAGCGTGGCGTACGGGCGTGGCGCGCGTGGCGCCGGGCGTGTGCCGGGCGTGGCCAGCGCTGCGGCAGCGCTGCCGGGCGCAGGCGCTGGGCGCGCAGGCGAGCCGCGCGCGAGCGCCGCGGCGCGCTGCAAAGGCTAGCGGGCGCACGAAGCGTGGCGGCGCTACGCTACGGGGCGCGCTGCGTGCATGCGGCGCGGCGGCCGGGCCATGCTCAGGCGTTGCCCTGTGTGTGCACCGGGCCGTTGGGTGTTTCTGCGCACCCGACTCGTCATTTGACTCAGATTTTCCTCGAGTCACTAAATGAACACTGCTCATCTCAAATTTTTCGAAAAATAAATATTTGCAATGAAATAAAATCAACAAAATTTGATAAAATTTTCGAAAAATAAAATTTTCAAAAAATAAAATTTTTGAAAATAAAATTTTGTTGAAAACAATATTTTAAATGCGAAATTGATTGCGTATACACTGAGTGGTGTGTATGATTAGTGTCTCGGGGCTATGGTTATGCCTTAGAGATACCAGATTGATTAATTACCATTTGAAATGGGGATTGCGCGGTAGCTACAGAGGAAATTTATATGCATGGTGAAATGATATAGGAAAAGGTAAATACAAGGTTATGGGTTATGACCTTAGGATTTGAATAATGAAATGAATGTATACTTATACTCAAAAGAATTGTTGACTAGCGTAGTGTTTAATTTGGATGCATCATGTTCATTCATTAATGCATCTTGTGTGATAGGTTTAGTCCTGATACAAGCTTCACAGCTTGGCATAGAGGTTGAGGCCTTTAGAAAAGCCGTAATATGATGGAAAATTTTTCCCTAGAAAGTAGGGAGAGATTTGACTTTTTCTAGAGGTCGAGTCACAATGAAGCGTGGTGGACCTTAGGTGGTAGACAGTTGGTTGTCGACATTTACTTCTGGATATGGATGAGATGACAAACTACCGGGTTATCGCACTGGGACATTAGCCGTCATCATACCGACACGGCCTCGAGTTGTGCAAGGTTACCTACGCATTACGGTCGATGCGTAGTGCACCGGAATTTGACGAAATTCTTTTAAGGAGGAGAATGTAAGACCCGAAATTCCAATTTCTCGAATAAGGGCAAAATCATAATTTTGATTACAAATGTAATTACGGTTAAAAAAATCCGTAATTAATTCTAGATATCGATGACAAAACGGATTTCGCCGCTAGAATTCGCCTCGAAACTAGCTAGCACGCGCAAATTTCGCGAATTTGGTCGAGATACGAGTCGACGCTTTTCGAGGCATCGTTTCGTGTCGTGAAAACGGTTTTCGATGGTAATTTAAAGGCACCAATAGCATGTACTCATGTACCATAAGTGGTTTGAGTATATAAATGATGAAAATGGATCTACCGAGGTAGCGCCGAATATCAATTCGTAAAAGAAGGACATAAAGGTCATTAACTAAATCTTACGACTAAATGACAAGATAGCAAAACATGACTCATCTCTTCAAAAGGCAAAAGGGGGAAAACGCGGAAATTCAATTGAGATGCGTAGCGTGAGGAGGCAAATGGTGATTCTAGAGAGAGTCTCCACTTCTTCTCTCTAGAAATACACGCGACCCGACCACGCTGGATTTCTCGACTGAGCAAGAAGGGAAAATTGCCCACCATGAGCGTGCTACGCTGCGGACCCCGGGTTTATGAAGTTTTTGATAACTCCAAGAGGTAGGATTTTCCTCATTTGTTATGTTTATTCCTCATTTTTAAGGGTTTTTCGATGTTGTGGTTCGAGGCCGCTGAGGTCAGTTGATCGTCCCAAAACATGGGACCAACTTGCGGGAAATTCTGGGGATTTTCCCACCATCCGTGACTCTGCACTTGTGGGCTGTTTGTGCTTGAATTTTGTATTAAAATGTTGTTTAAATCATGTAGTTGTATGGAAAAAGGTCGAATGGGTCAGAGGATCTATCCCAAACATGGGACCGACCGTGGGAATTTTGGAGATTACCGTCCAGGATGTACCCGTAAACTTATGGGCCGATGTATGGAATTTATGCATTAAATTTCTATTTTGGTGTTTATAAGATAGAAATGTGGTAAGAAAATTTGCCCAAAAGTGAAACCGAGATCGACAAGTGGGTTGCCCGTGGACAGCCATCAAAGCCGGGTTTTGGACCGTTAAAACAAATTCTGTTTGTGTGAAATGGCCATAAAGGTCCATGTGTTTTGAATTGGAAATTGTGTGAATTGAATGGTTTGGTATGTGTAGAAATTAATTCGAGAGTTGGTCGATCAAGGAATTAATGGATTAATGCTTTAAAGGGTTAATAAAATGACACAATTATATGGAATTAAATCAGGTTTGTAAGCCATTGGAGACGAGAGGATTATGATTTGCCCAATTGAGCTAGGATTGGGTGATGATTGATGTGTTGAATCGCATGCGTGTAATTGTAGTTGATTTATGAAATACGTATATTGACATATTGTGTAAATGATTTTGAAAATGGCATAATGCATTTTCATATGCACTCGGTAGCCTAGAATTAGGTGTGAGTGCATGACAAGGTATTTTTGTAAAAACGGATATGTTTGTGAAAGGAATTTCACAGGATGATATTCCGGAGAATTGGGTTGGGAGATGGGCCAACAGATCATTTCGGATGAGGACCATGACTGTTTCGGAAAGCTCACCAACCAATTCACCTCGGAGGGTAGTCCCATATTTTACCGAATATTTCGGTAGTATATTTTCAAGAACAAAAGTTTTGTTTTGAAAATGATTATTTTCTCATACATGGCTTATGACAAGACCCGAATCTCGCTACACCTGTGGTCTCGGGTGGTTCGCTTAGTGGGGTTCCATTGTACAATCCCTAGGGAATGCACAAAGGGACCCCACCTAAAAGAGAAGTGAACACATGCAGTACCACAATACCTCAATTATATATAAAAGTCCCACCACATATATAGATAAGGACCCATAAACGTTCAATACGAATATCAGAGCATTCTAAGAGTATTTGCGAATTTAGGGTTACAAATGAGATTAAATAGGTCCAACAAAACAAAGACATATAGGTGGGATAGAGTACTGCAACTGTCGCAGATAGAGCAGTGTTGAATCTGGCGCGAGGTAGGCCCTACGAGCTGCCCGGACCTAGGGAACAGATATTAAAACAATAAACGTGAGAAAAGAATCTCAAGTGGAGGGCATAATTTATATGGAAAATAATGTTCTTTGTTTTTCGAAAAATTCCTTCTCTCAAGACCTCACGTCCACTCTTTTGTAATGTTCCCCATTTAGCAAACGTTTCATAAAACCCAACTTTACCAAAGCCCAACAATATGAAGTCATGCTCAAAAATTTAACCGACATCATTTTCAAGAACCTTAAAACCTGAATCTGTTTCACAACATACAATTGAGCATAAATATATGTAACCATCATGTCGTAAAAATAACCATGAAAATACCACAACTAATAAATATGGAAAAGCTTATACTTAATTAGAGACCAACAATGTACCGTACATATATCCTTTATAAACCGTATTATATACCTTATCATATAAATTATCGGGTAAACCCGAATTCACGACATCGCGGAGATACCAACTGGCCGGAAATCCGACCACTTGTAATCGCGGAATTAATATATAATAAATCTCGACATCGTAGCATACCAACCGCCGGTAATCCGACCACGACTGCAAATAATATATAACTAACTAAACTCACGACATCGCAGCATACCACAACTGTTTAATCCTCGACCACGACTGCGGGAAATAATATATAACTAAACTCACGATATCGCAGATACCAACCGTCGTAATCCGACCTCACGACCGTGGAATTAATATATATTCGTATTTTTACTCACAAGTACTTTTCCAAACGACACTGTATCATAATCATTTCACAAGACCTCGAAATCTCTTTCTTAAAACAATGAGTTTTCAAAGCGGTTTAAAACCTCAATCCACGTCACCCAAAATATTCAACAAATTACGACTACTCAGAAACCTGCAAACTTCCAAATATTTAAAATGATGACAAAACTCAAGTAAATGATAACTTGTTTTATATGAGATAATCACATTTGTACGCAACCAACCATTTGATCAAAACAAGATATATGTAAAATATTTAATCACTCATAAATATATCACCATCATATCCCAAATCATTTAAAAACATATAAACCACTCTACACACATTCATGAACACCGTGAAACTTCCAAGTATTTAAAATGTTGATTAAAATTACATGAAATATAACTGTTTTTATAAAACCCATTTTCTATTTATGCACAACCAACCAACCGGTCCATCAAATAAGTTATATATGAAATAAGTTATATCATAATAATACCCCAAAAACATTCTAAAACAAGTAGACCACTGGGGCGTACATAGACGCCGACCTCGTTCCCTCTGCAGGATCACCCTCCTACCCGACGTGAGTGTCAGAATATAAATAAAATATCACTTAGCTCCAATAACCGAACCAACAACATTGAATGCCCTTGCTGGCCTTAGAACAATTTTTAGAACTATGAAATCATCCTAATTGACTCCGACAGTCCAATTACACAATGTGCCCTATAGTCCTGCACCCAAAATCGGGCTTTTCACCCGGAGCTAATTCCCTCGAAATCAACCGTCCAATAATTCCTAAAAACATCCAATTTCACTAATACAATCTCAATTTTTCCAAATTTGACCAATTCCAGACTTATTTCACCCGACTTCTGTGAATTAACCGAAACAACCTAAAAATGGAAACCTAACCAAACGATGTCCAAAATTTACAAACCACATATCAATGGAAAGCCCAAGAGACCAGGAACTCATTGGTACCATTACCTTGGTCCAACAGTCGCTGTGGTGGCCGAAAACCCGATCTAAGCTTCGGCCGATTTCGTTTTTGTTGTAACTTCCAAACGGTGTGAATCTGCAAAAAGGGACCACGAGATGAGTTCGTATATCCAAAAATGGTGGAAAGGAGCTATGGAGTGGCCTGAAGTGGCCGGAAATGGCCGGAAATCACAAAACTCGGGGTGAAAACCCAGGCAGTCGCCGTCGTCCGCTGCCGTATCCCAAGGCCCAAGGCCGACGGGTCAGAATTTTACTACGCATCGTCAGCGGTGGCTACCCAGGGAATCCGGGCGTGTGTACAAAGAACTCCTACTGCGCGCCTCGTCCGTCCGATTCACGGCCATAGTGGCCACTACTTCAAAAGGTGTTCCTTGCTTGAGAGTTTTCTGGTGGTTTCTTTGGAGCTCAAGTGTCGTTCAGGGCTGTGGTTTTCATTTGCATCACAAGCTATGTTTATAGGTCTAGGTCGCTGGTAAAAATCCCGCATACAAATTGGACACTCCATAAAGTGCCATCGTTGAACTTCTAATGGCCATAACTTTTATCCGTAAGTCTGATTTGTATCGCTCCGCCTCGGTCTATGAACTCATATCGACGAGGCCTACGAAATGGTGTCTTAGTTAACCTAAAACTATTCCTCCTCGAAAAAGTCAAACTTGGTCAATCCTTAATAAACTTAATAACTCACAAACTTGGTCAAACTTGGTCAAACTCAGACATTTGGTACCGTCGTGCTTACAACCTACTCCCTTTAAAGAAAAAATTTCGTCCACGAAATTCGTGACTCAACGTCTGGGTGGCTCAGACTCTCCCGACCGGCCATAGCATAAGCCTCGTCCCATGTGGTCGCCCTCTCGCACCCGCTCTGTCGCCGGTGCGCACCGCCGTCCCGCGGCTAAAGGTACCACCCGAGGTCCGCCCGCCCGTGTATTCAATCTCATGCCCACTAGCCTATCGGGACCAGCACCCGATCCCGAGACCTAGTCCGGCCGGACGATAAAGGCAAATTCCTCCCGAGATGTCCCTGTCTCGTCTCGCACCGAAAGTTATTACATTATTCCATTGGCATGGCCCACTATGAACTCCTTACAAACGCCACAAGGTCGAACGGTAACCGCTCGGCCCAGATCTTCCGAAATGGCTATTGCCACTACTTACTCGATCAAACTGTAACCATGTGTGTGTCCACCTCTCTCAAACCCGCACCGTCTGGCACCAACGCTGTCCCCACCTCCGATCCCGCTCCCGAAGATCTAGAGCCAAACTACCCTTAGATGATCCCCGACCTGGGCTCCCTCATACGCTCCATCGTATGATCGATGCTTAGTCCAGCGACAAAATCGTCTCCACCTTTAGAGCGCTTCTCATCGACGATACGTGATGATCGAACCCGAGAGGCTCAAAGCTATCGCTCCCAACCAACCCGAATAGAAAACCTCTTCGATGACTTCCATCCGCAACCAAATTCTGCGTAAATCCGATAATCCTCTCGAACTCCGCGCCGTATTCGTAAACTCCGCTATACCACCCCGAGCGAGTGTCTCGAACTCCAACCCTTGTCCTCAACAAGGGCTGTGTGCAAACTCAAGTCAGGAAAGGCAGCCTTTAAACTCCAGGCCTGTGTGACGTTTTCCTAGTCCCTCTTACACGCCACCACTCTCCTCACAGATTACCCCTTTGTGCAGAACCCAACTATCCTGACTCTGTCCTCATCCAGACACTGCATACCCTCGTCCAGAATCTTCTCCGTGTCACCTAGCCAGGATAGGGCCACTATGGGGTCTGTGGCACCATCATAATCAACTGCTCCAAGTCTGCGAGCCTGATCAATAGTATTACCAGTGAACTCACTCCTCTCTAGTGATCGTCGCGCCTCGATGCACTTTTCATAGTTAGGTGCACCTGAGCTTCACCACACTGCTGGGGACATAGCCGCCTACCTTCCGGGCATCATCCGAAAAGAGAACTGTCCCCAGGAATCAAAGAACAGAATCAGTCCCAATGATAAGGTTAGGAAGATATACAAACACCGATGAGTTGTGAACTGCAATGTACAACCCAAGTGAATTTAGAAACCCAGAGCTCGATACTGTCGATACATCCACCCTGACACTCCCTCCGTAGTTCCCCGGGTGGTCTCGCCTAGTGGGGTTCCATTGTACAATCCCTAGGGAATGCACAGTGACCTCACTCCAAGAGAAGTGAACACAGCAAGCACACAATACCAATTATATATAAAAAGTCCCACCACATATATAGATAAGGACCCATAAACTCATCATCAATATCGAGCATTCTAAGAGTATTTGCGAATTTAGGGGTTACAAACAGATTAAATAGGTCCAACAAAACAAAGACATATAGGCGTGGATGAGTACTTAACTGTCAGCAGATAGATAAGGTTGAATCAAGGCGAGAAATTCTACCAGCCGCCGACCTAGGGAACATATATTAAAACAATAAAGTGAGAAAAGAATCCAAGTGAGGGCATAATTTATATGAAAATAATGTTTTTGTTCGAAAAATTCCTTCCTCTCAAGACCTCACGTCCACTCTTTGTAATGTTCCTCGCTTAGCAAACGTTTCATAAAAACCCAACTCTTACCAAAGCCCAACACATAAGTCATGCTTCAAAAAATTTAACCAAGATCATTTTCATGAACTTAAACTCCGAATCTGCTTCACAACATACAATTGAGCATAACAGTAACCATCACACAAAAACAACCATGAAAATACCACAACTAATAAATATGAAAAAGCTTATACTTAATTAGGAGACCAACAATGTACCGCATATATCCTTTTATAAACCGTAGGACATATATACCTATCATATACCATCGGGTAAACCCGACTTACGACATCGCAGATACCGGAACCGCCTGAACCACCACGACCGTGGAATTAATGATATAACAAATCTCCGACATCGTGGTGTACTCAACCGTCAGAATCCGACCTCACCACCAAACATATATAACTAACTAAACTCACGACATCAGATCAACCACTAGAATCCAACTCACTAATCGCGGAAATAATATATAACTAAACTCACGACATCGTGGCATACCAACCGGCGGTAATCCGACCTCACGACCGTGGAATTAATATATATTCTGCATTTTTACCACAAGTACTTTCTTTCCAAACGACACCGTATCATAATCATCAAGACCTCAAATCTCTTCTAAACAATGAGTTTTCAAAGCCATAAACCTCAATCCACGCACCCAAAATATTCAAATACTACGCACTCATCCAGAACTCAAGAAACTTCCAAATATTTAAAAGATGACAAAACTCACATGAAATGATAACTTGTTTTATATGAGACCGATAATCACATTTGCATGCAACCAACCATTTGATCAAAACAGTATATATGTAAAATATTTAATCACCATAAATATATCACCATCATATCCCAAATCATTTAAAAAAAAACATATAAACCACTCACACATCCATGAACACTGTAAAACTTCCAAGTATTTAAAATGTTGACAAAATTCACATGAAATGATAACTTGTTTTTATAAAAACTGACATTTTCATTTATGCACAACCAACCAACCGTCCGATCAAATAAGTTATATATGAAATAAGTTATATCATAATAATACCCCAAAACATTCTAAAACAAGTGTGACCACTCATGCACTATAGACGCCATCTCCTGCCCCTCGCAGATCGCCTCCCGCCCGACGTGAGTGCCTGCATAAATAAAATATCACTTAGGCTCCAATAATCGAACCAACAACACTGAATGCCCCTAAGGTCTTAACACTTTAACTATGAATCATCCCCACTGACTCCGACAGTCCACTACACACTGTGGCCCTATAGGCCCTGCATCTAAAAATCAGGGGCTTTTCAACTGAGCTGGCCTCGAAATTGAACCGTCCACACCTTAAACATCCAATTTCACTTAATACAACTTCAATTTTTCCAAATTTGACCAATTCCAGACTTATTTCAAATTCCGACTTCTCTGCAATTACCCCGAAAAACAACCTAAAAATGGAAACCTAAACTAAACGATGTCCAAAATTTAAAAACCATATATCAATGGAAAGCCCAAGAGACAGAACTATTGAACACTGGTCTGGGTCCAACGGGTGGCCGAAACCCGACGTGCTTCCTACGATTTCGTTATTGTGAACTTCCAAACGGTGCGAATCTGCAAAAAGGGATCACTGTGAGATGAGTCTGGTGTCCAAAAACGGTGGAAAGGAGCTATGGATGGCCTGGAAGTGGCCGGAAAATGGCCGGAAATCACAAACTCGTGAAAAATCTGCGGCAGCCTGCCGTCTGCTCGCGGCGTATCCTCGGCTGGCCGCGCCGATCGTCGAAATTTTACGGCCTAAGATCGTCTCAAGCAAGACTGGTGGTCCGGCGTGTGTACAGTAACTCCGCCTGGTGCCTCGCCCGGGTCCGACACGGCGCTACAGTGGCTACTCTACTTCAAAAGGTGTTCCTACTGGCAGCTTTCAGCTTCTGGAGCTCAAGTGTTGTTTTGGGCTAGGGTTTTCATTTGGTATCACAAGCTATGTTTATATAGGGTCTAGGTCGCTGCAAAAATCCCGACATAAATTGGACACCCATAGCGTTACCGTTGAACTTCTAATGCCATAACTTTTATCCGTAAGTCTGACAGACGCTCCGCCCGTCTATGGAACTCGCACGACGAGGCCTCACTAAATGGTATCTTAGTTAACCTAAAACTATTCCCTCCTCGAAAGTCAAATCCAATAACTCACACCAACCTTAATCAACTCCTCGGTCAAACTTGGTCAAACTTGGTCAACTCAGATATTTGGTAGTACTCATCGTTATACCTAGGCAAGTGTGAGGAGTCATGAGGACTCGTGACATGGGGTGATCATGTAGACATTCAAGTAGATCATGTATTTTACTGGAGCGTATTATTTACATCGCGAATGCGACTTAGGTGGTGAGTGCATTCACTTAGTGGCGATTCTAACAGCTTTAATGAATTGGCCGTGGGACCTCACTTTATTTTTCAGTACAAAGAGCGCTGAGGAGACAACTCATTTCGAGGTTGATTTTCAAGCAGTTCTAAGCCATGCATTACTGCACATAACATTATTAGAATTGTAGATTTTAATATATGCTCAGGTTTTATAAAAGCGCAATCAACTATCAATTATCAGAGATAATCAAGAATAATATGATAACGATCTTACGAGTACGGCGATGAGCCCAAGAGCAAGATTTTTACTCATGTCAGATTTTATCGCATATATCGGGATTGCTTTGACAGATACTTGAGGTTACGATTCGGGGCAGAGCTCCCACGTGCCGGAGACTCCCGCCCTAAAGTGGCGTCTGCAACCCGACTCCACTTATTCGCTGTGGTCGATTTCCTGCAGTCAACTAGACCCAGTTCGTTCTCGCGAAATCTAAATAGTTAATGCGAAATTTCACGTAATTTTTCAAACACTTGAGTCGACACGCTGAGCACGTACGTGCCGTGAATCGCTTTTCGATGCGACGAAAAGATATAACAAGTACTCATGTACCATAAGTGGTATGAGTAGAGAAATGATGAAACGGACTACGAGGTAGTGCTCGAATATCAAACCCAAAAGAAGAATTAATCGATTAAAGGAGGGGCAAACTTGTAATTTTGAGAGAATAGTCTTCTTCTCCACTTAAACACCAAAAGCCAAAACGTGAAATTCAATTGGAGATGCAGTAGGCGTGAGAAGGCAAAAATGGTGATTCTAGAGAGAGAGTCTCTGACTTCTCTCTAGAAATATACAAGATCCGACCGTTGGATTTCGACGGAGCAAGAAGGGAAAACGTTCTACGAGCGTGCAACGCGTGGACCCCTGCTCAAGGAAGCTACAACTCCAGAGGTAGGATTTTCCTACTGCGTTTTATTCCCATTTTTAAGGGTTCCTACTTGCGTTTTATTCCCATTTTTAAGGGTTTTTCGATGTTTCATTGGTTTGAGGTCGTTAGGTTAGTTGACTCTGGGCCCCAAAACATTGGACCGAATTGTTAGAATTTCGGGATTTTTCCCCATCCGTGACCAGCCGTAAATTAGGTCATTGGGTGTTTTTATTTCACCAAAATTGCTTAAATGCATGTTTGAGCAGAGAAAATGTCAGAATGGGGAATGACTGGCCCCAAACATGGACCGACCTGTGAAGATTTTTTTAGACATTCGGGTACCGTGGGTCAGTTGGGATCGACCAGTGTTATATGGTAATTTATGGAATAAATTCTATGTCAAGTAATAGACCGGAATAGTTGCGGAAATCCGCCAAAATCGAGCCGTATGTAGATGAGGTCACTTTATTGCCCCCACTTCCCGTTTTCTGGGGACCGACCGGTGTTTTGTGATAATTCTATTGAATAAATTATGCTTTCGTGATTGGGGACCTACCGATAACTCCGCTCCATCAAGCAGGAACCGACAGAAGTGTGGGTCGCCCCGTGGACACCCACTGCTTCCTCGCTGGGACTCAAAAATAAATTCCGGCTCAGGAAATGGATAGGAATTGTCCTTTGTGTTTGCGGTGTCGAAATGGTGCGAAACGAATGGCTTGATATGTGTGGAACTTAGATAGGTTAAGACATTATTTTAATGTGTTATTCAATGACACAATTACATGGAATTAAATCAGGTTATAAGCCGCCATTGAAATGATTACGAAGCCGTCGCGAGCCATCGTGATGAGTGATGTAAGCAAATTAAATGAGTGTAATTATAAGCTGATTGAAAATATGCATATCGATATTGTGTAAATAATTTTGAAAATGGCATAATGTGCATTTTCATATGCACTGCAACCTAGAGTTAGGGTGTGAGTGCATGACAAGGTATTTTTATAAAAACTGATATGGTCATAAAGGAATTTCAAAGGATGATATTCCTGAGAATCGGGTCGAGACGGGCCAACGTATCATTTCTGATGAGGACCATGACTGCCGAAAAGCTCACCAACCAATTCACCTCGAAGGGTAGTCCTATTATTTTACCGAATATTTCAGAAGATATTTTCAAGAACAAAAGTTTTGTTTTGAAAATGATTATTTTCATACATGGCTTTCAGTAGTGTGGAGCTAAATGCAAGGAGGACTCGTGACATGGTGATCATAGACACTAAGTAGATCATGTATTTATTTCGAAGCAGAGCATAGAAAGACAGATCAAGATTAAAGGGGTGTAGTAGCTCATTTGTATTTATTTTTCCTATCGTAGCTATTACCTCCCGCCGTGGGACCCCCTTATTTTTCAGCACGTGAGAGCCGATGAGACACTTCATTTGAGGTTGATTTTAAAGGTTTGCCAGGGCTCGATGGTTTAGATTACAACATGTATTAGAATCAGAGATTTTAATATATGTTTGTATAAAATAAAAGTAGTAATCAACTATTGAATTATCGGGAGATAATCGAAGAATACATGAGCACTGATTTTATGAGTATTTGTTTATGCCCAAGCGGCCGCCTTATTCATACGCGAATATATCACCGTTCGTGGCGCATATTTCGCAGAACATGACTCGTGCAGGCGCCTCCCGTACAAAGGAGACTCTCGCCCCGATTTTCGTGAAAAATGTGCCCAGTCACCCGACATTCACGAGTATTCCGCTGCCGATTTTGCAGAATAACTAACCCCTAGCTGTACACACATATATATATATATATGTATATCTATATAGGATATCTATATGTATTTCATATATCTATAAATAGATATAGATATATATATAGATATATAAATCTATATATAGATATATATAGATATCTATATATAGATTTATATATCTATATATATATCTATATCTATTTATAGATATATAAATCTATATATAGATATCTATATAGATATATCTATATACATCTATATATATAGATATTCATATAGATATATAGATATATATATATAGATATAATATATATATATATATATATATATATATCTATATATATAGATATATAAATCTGAGTATATAGATATCTATATATAGATATATACATATTTATATATAGATAATTATATATATAGATAACTATATAGATTTATATATATATATATATATATATATATATATATATATATATATATATATATATATATATATATATATATATATATATATCTATATCTATTTATGATATATACCTATATATATAGATATATAAATCTATATATCTATATATAGATTTATATCTATATATATATCTATATCTATTTATAGATTTATATATATATATATATATATATCTATATCTATTTATGTATATATAAATCTTATATATAAATATATATAACCTATATATAAATACTATATAGATATATTTCATAGTGCATCTATATATAGATTTATATATATAGATATCTATATACTGTGATTTATATATATAGATATATACATATTTATATATATGGATAACTATATATATATATATATATATATATATATATATATATATATATATATATATATATATATATATATATATATATATATATATATATGACGCCCCAAAACTCGTGGCCCGATCACCAACTCCACTAATACAGTTCAGGTCGCCGCCCACGCCACTTTTGCACCCGTAGTCCCTTGTACGAGCTCTACCCAAATACAAACCTCGTATAAACCTCGTCCCAATCAACAATATATGCAATATATATCCACACTACTACTGTACTCCCATCAACTCGTACTCAACACAATATATCCAAACTATATCCAATAGTTTCAAGAGTTAATATGTTTTTACTTTTATACAATACATACATTAAAATTGTGGAGACTCTAATACATATAACCAAAGCCACAACCCTAGCTTTCTAATACAACCTCAAGGATCGAACCGTCTCTCGCACGCTCCTCAGACGTAAAAGCGGGGATCCCACCGGGTGAGCTAAAGCTCCAGGAGAATCGCCCTAAGGGCTACTCACCACCTAAGTGCAAGGCAATGTTCCAATTTAAAATAAACATTCAAGCAACGCATGATCCTACTCAATGTCTACGTTGACCAACCCGCATCCCGAGCCCCTCACTGAGCCTCTCACACTCGCCTAAGCCTCGTATGAGAATTATTAATTTATTAAATGGCAACCCTCCGACAATATATATCACCCGCCGTCCGACGACGATAAATATTAATTACTCAGGACTACCCGATGAATAAATATCAACCGGGCCGACGGCTGATATATATATTTTTTAGTTCGTTGACTACTCCTCCGATGAATGTTGACAACTCGGGCCGTCCGACGCTGATATATTATTTAGTTTGACTACCCTCCGATAATTTGCATTTTAGACTACCCTCCAATCCTTGTTTCTCTAGACTCATTCATGCACTCATTCCTATATTCCTAGATGTTCCAAGGCATATGAATGCATGTATGTCGGCCCACTCGCTTAAATCATTTCAAATATATATACATGAATATATTTACATAAAATCCTTAAATCACACATCAAAATTCAATACTCACACGATCATACACGAGTAATTTTAATTTAAATCACTCGACCAACACGCATTTCACAAAAAATATATATTTTGAATTGATTATTCCAGAATGTTGAAACCCCGCTTACTATTCCCAAAAAATACAAAACACCTGCTCACTTAGTGAACCCGCACCACTCGCCATTCCCGACCCAAAGCATACCAAGCAAACATTTAATACACAAATTAAACAAACCACACCCAAACAGCCTATGAAAGCAGCCTACTGGCGCACTCGCTCAAAGAAACTCGCATCAATTCTGTCCCATATTCTCGACGTGATCATACGGCCCATTCCCCCGACTCCTTATCATCTCAAACATGCATTTTAATGACAATTTCCACACAAACAGCCCATCTTCGCCCCGCGCTCACTACAACCCAAAAATCCCAAGAGGGCTCCCAATAATCGCATTCTACAGCCAGATCAACAAACGGCCTCACGGCCTCAAACTAACCGAACATCAAAAAACACTTAAATGGGAGTAAAACTCGCTTAGGACAAAACTTACTTCCAATACTCTAACTCGCAACACCAAGAATCCTTAAGAGAAAAGATATAATGGAACAATCCCATATAGTCTTTCTTATGGAGATTTGATTAGTGAAATCAAAATGAAGTCATCTTAAGTTTGTGGTACTCCAACTTAGACTTCAATTTCAAATTAAAAAGATTCCTTTAAAGCTTCTAAAAGATTTAGGCTCTTTTTTGTTCTCAATATGGCATTCGATGCCAATTCCACCTAGTCAATTTTCCAAAAATCAAAACCTTATAGGATTTATTTTTAAATTGTGGGCTCTAAAGATGTTTAGTCCAGCTCCCGAGAACAACATAAAAAACATCATAAGAGTTAGTTAGATGTTTTCAAATGCAAGTCAAAAGCGGTCATATTGCTTCTCACTGTAAACAAGTAAATGTGCCATCGCACAATCCAGCACATACTGCAATAATAATGATCTCTAAACTATAAGCCAACAAATCTTCTAAGAGAGTTTGAGAAAATAGAGTACTCAATTATGTCGTCAAATATGATAATCGCCTAACAAAGAATGTTTATAGAATGATGTATATAAAATGAAGATAAAGAAATTAAAGAATATATGTTAAAAATATTAGAACAAATAAATTAAAATTTTAAACTCAAAATAAATATCGTTCTTTATCAAATGAAGATATAACTTTAAAGTTATGCAAATATGTAACCTATAATTACAAGATTACAAATACTAAAGGATACACAAATCTTAGACAGACAATGAATTGTATTAGCTCAAAAGAAGACACTGTGAAGAATAAGAAGAAATCGAAACTTTGCATATAGACTATTGCAATAAAACAAAGATGGCATGTTGTAGTACTCACAAGTGCTTAATGCTTTGGTTTCCATTAAGTAATTTATTTAAATTATATAGTAGCATTGATTCCTACGTATATTTTTTGTAAAATCTTCAAAAGACTTAGTCAACAGCTTCAGTACGATCCTTCCTGGTCATTCAATGTGTTTCACACAAAAATGGTATTTGTATTAAAACATCATTCTTACCAGTTGTAATATAAGTCATCAAATTAGCTTAGAACCCTATTTCTAACACACTTTATCTCTTTTCAAGTGAGATATGATTAAAACCAGTCATAAAGATCAAGAGATTATTTACTATAAGAGGAATATTAAAGAAATAGTTCAAGGTTGCATTTATTTTTTTAAATTCGTCTGAAAATCAATAACATGTAAATTTTTTCAAGTTAAATAGCAAATCGGCCAGTGGCCTTACAACTGAAAATACTACAGTTAGTCAAAACAGGCCCAAAATATCAGTTAGAAGAAATCTTTGTTCTTCTATACAAATGCTTTTGAATAGAAAGAGGCATTTCATTACCACATGAAAGATTTTGATGAAAAAATTAGCCTCCAACAAAGCAAGACCTAATTAAATGAAGTTCGTAACTCCTTTCAATATCGCAAAAAGAGAGCTTAAACAAAGCTGGCCAAGACTGTCAACAACATGGAGTTGTGCAACATGTTCAAAAAGCTGCACTTGAAAGAGGAACTCAGTGTTGGGGTGACACACAAAGCCCTACACAGTGATTCGCTCTCTGAATAAAAGGATTTAATTCCAAATGATTTATAATCTAACACATTAAAATGAAATTCGCAGCCTTCGCAACAATTAAACTGTAACACGTATAAAATCGTGACAGCGCTTGCCTGGGACATTATGAACGGAGACGTGGTCGTCGTTGCCTCAAAATATTCTTCAAATAAAACATGCATTTAATGACATATTCACAATAATATCAGATTTTCTGTTTGTAGATCGATTTATGCTCATATTTTCATCATCGGAGAGCACAAATATATTTAAAATTTTCAAAAGATTTGCATAGAGATGTTTTGTTATTTCATTAAAATCAAAGCCAAACAATTGTGTTTTTAGATTTGATGCTCACTGCTGTCAAAACTCAGTGTGGTGGGCATTGATAGCACAATTTCTCGATGAACAAAGATAAATAGTTACAAAGTGTTTTGTAGGCCTTTGACATGTGTTTTACTCCAAATCTAGAACTTTGATTAGTCCTTTGATTCCAAAAGGTTGCCAAAAAGTCCGCACCTGTCCTAGTTGTACTCCGTGTCAAACGCGTCAAATCAGTTAGTTATAGCCGCAGGTGGCTGCAGCTTCTTCATCATAGCACATGCCCTCAAAACATAGCATACGTGAATTAAAACACATTTTCAAAATGTTCACCTAAGATTTGCCTGCAGCTGATGTCCACAATTAACATTTACCTTGCCGTTTTGTTATCGTTTATGTTAAATGTACTTCTTACATCGATCGTCGCGTAAAAGTTGAGATTTCATTGTAGTAAAATTCAGCAAAACAGAGTTGCAGATGGCGTTAGCCTTATTCTGCTGATTTTAGTTCAATTTATAAAGGATTTTCAATGAAGTATCTATTTTTCACTTTATACAGGAATGAGCAGTACGAGGTCCTGAGGTCAGAACTGTCTTCAGCGCCTGCAGTTATGGCAGAAAGGTACCAACCAAACTTCTCTAGAGTTCAAATGCTTCTGTTCGGGAAATAACTTCTCATTTTCAACCCCAATCGCAATAAATGTTGAACAAAATCGTTGCCTAGGTTTTTTAACTCCGACGCCGTGGATTACAAAAAGATTTTCACATTTGTGCAATATCTTGTCTCCACGTAGTATTAAACTGCACTCTGGTTTGTTCTATATCGTACAGCGAGTTCGTACAAGATATCACGGCTCTCAGTGTAATGATATTGCTTATGTACGCAAAATTTTAAAAGTTCTAAATGAAAGATTGGGGTCGTATATTACAAAGATGCTGAATTTCAAACTTTGATTTTACGATTGATAAATAAAAGGACCATGTGTTTAGGTCAAAGCCGCCCTCGGTTTAATCGACGAAAAACCGTGCTCTTTCAGTTCGTTTTCAGATTGCGGTTTTCATGGCGCCACCCAGTTAGCCGCCCTCGAAATACAAAGGTTTCGGTCATTTCGAAATCGCTGGCGTTTTTTCCTCTCTAGTTCACTTTTTCGTCAATTTCACTTTTGCTTCGTTCTTCACCATTCAAGTCATTCTCAGCGTTCGCCAGTGGTCTGTGATCAAATGGTGGTCGCCAAACGCGCCGGCTCAATCCTGATGTCGTCAAAGATGGACCTAGTTCAAAAGCCCACTAAAAGCTCCTCTTCTTTCGTCCGCGTGTCATCGTCCCACACGCCGCCAGCCTGTCACCTAAGCCCTCTATCGCGACTTCAAACAAATGCTCATGTCTATTCAAAGCGTCCAAGAAGATGCTTCCAGTAAACCCTCCGGGCACTGCATCGATGACAATATCACGCCAGCAACACTTTTCTCTGGTCGGTAATCTAAATATCATGTACAGCGTTCCCCTTCACCCTCTTGAATAAGCGATGATAAGCGAAGTCGTCAACATTTTCGCAGTTTCAGATCACTTCAAAAATTAAAACTCAAATGATGCTTTTCCTATCGTTTACGAAAGAATGGAAGACGACCTCACAATGGCGCGATCACAAACAGAATATCGCCGCAGTCTTCACTTCGTAGCCGAATCGATGACTCAGCAAAGCAAAAGGCATCGTCGTTTTCAAAATTGCAAGGTGTCTCTCACACTGCAGTGACTTTCAGTCCGCACTCTCTCTATGGGCGCAGACAGTTTTGCAGTGGCTGGAGAGAAGCTCGAGTAGTCTTCAGACTGTGCCTTCACGCTGCTTTCCAGCCAACAGCCTGTAAGTTTTCAAAGTTCGGTCAATTTCGTGCCAGCTCTCAATACTGCTCTGCTTACCGTAATTGCATATCGCTTTCTGTGAGCGTTTGTTCGCTCATTCATCCTCAACATCGGCCAGGTAATCTCCTCACTCACCACATGCGGAGCAGAGAGTCCTTCCTCACAACGCCATCGCACTAAAATTCCAATATATCGTTAGTCGTCATTTATCGCTCACAATTATGTTCAAATCAGTTGCTTAGCGTCCCGCAGTAAGCCGCATCGCAGCCAAGTTCTTACAAAAATTTCGATTAATTTATTCAGACTTTCAAAATAATTATGATTCTACGCTAGTTTGGTCACTTGTATCCGCTGTCGCCCAACCTCGTGGAGGCCTGTGGTCCCTGGTGGTGGTTCCTCTAAATGTTAGAATCCCAATGAGAGTGAAAGAAATGTCAAATTTCCATCAAAAATTCCAGTACTAGTTCAAATACTAGTTCATCCGTGATAGATGAACAACTTAGGCAAATACAAGAAAACACCCAACAATTTGAACATATAATTTGAATAAAGAATATTAAAATTTGGAGCAGAGTAATGTGATATTTGAAATTTTTCAAGAGTACGTGGCGTCAGAAAGGGTGAGGTTTCCAATCTAACTCCACTATCTTAAATAAGTGTGAGGTTACCGCTTCAAATGACATACTATTCAAGTTGAATAAATTTGAACAAACATGCAAACAAAGAGTAATTTTGAATTAAACTAAGAACGCATTGAAATTCGGACTAAATTTATCAACTTCAAAACTTACAAACTCACAAAGCTTGATCTCGGAAAGTTTTTAACAAAGAAGAGCTGGATACAAGGCTCTCAGAGCTTCTCTCTCTAACTCTTTCTCACTCTAAAACTAATCCTGCCTAACTAAGGAGACAACCCCTCCTTATATGTGTGAAAATCATGATTTAAAATAACTTTGACGTCCACACAATGATGTCCTTTCGAGCAGTCCCATTTTTCAAGAGAGACACTCACAATTTTGAAGAGCCAGTGACTTTTGCTTTTCTGAAAGGTCACCTTTTGCTTTTTTGAAGAGCCACCGTCAGTCATCGCGATATCTTTCAAATGCAAGTGGAGACTTTGCTTTGAAAAAGGAGACAAATTTTCTTCGTTTATTTTTCGTTTCATTCGTAACAATGTCACACCATTCAGTCCAGATCTTCCATTCTTCATTAAACCCGTCGAAGAGCATCCGTATTGGGTTTTGGAATTTTGAGCCACCCTTTCTCTCGAGTAAGTGTGCAGGCTTTGAAAATGCTGATACTTTCCTTATCATCCTTATTCAAGAGGAGAGCGAAGGGGAGGCCATAAAGACATGTCTTCGCTCGGGCCGAGGAAGCGTCAGGCCGCTACGGTCTTCGCCATCGAGTCTCGGAAGCAGCAAGTTTTGAGAGGGTTTCGCAAGATCTTCGACCTTGAGATAGGCCTTGAACGCCGCTTTCTGAGAAGGAAATGAATCTTTCGTCAGAGGGCTGTGTATCGGGTCCCAAGAGGTCAGACCAATACGGCTACTGACTTCAAGAAGAGGGTTTTTTCAATCAGGGCTGAAGCTCAAATTCATCTTGACAAGATCAAAGGATCAAGCCAAAGAAGTTTGAAAGCTACCACCATTTGATTTTAAATTCTAGCCAAATACTTAACGTTGACGGAATCGAAATAACAAAAGTCTCAACAAAGAATCCAAGGATTCTAAATCGAGAACAAAGAAAAGCATAACACTTCAAGGGAAAGCCTTCAGCCATTTGAAATATTCAAACCTTTGTAATTTCAGATTTAATGCTCGGGTGAGCTCCCATGAGAAGCCACCAATCTCGAAAACCACCTGGGAAGACTTTCAGTTTTTTCATTCCAATTAAAAAACCAAATGAAGCTTGGCCCGATACAAAACACACATGGTACCGTTTGTTCAGTCATAAAAACCAAAAAGTTCGGGGTGAAAATGCCTTAAAATCTTTTGTGAGTATAAACATTTTGACCCCAATCTTTTCATTTAGACTTTTAAAATTTTCAGATTAATAAGCAATATCATTAATACCTCGTGGTTCATGATATGCGAAATTTGTATTGCATCTGTGATTCACAGTATAAATTGTGAATCTACTGGGTTTTGAGTACTTATTGGAACAAAAATATTTTTCATCTTGAAAAATCTTTTTGTAATCAATCTCACCAGAAACTGATAAATGATCAAAGTTCTAAAATTCATAAAGCACGCTGTTTTTGCTTGCAAGCAAATTGGGAGTCAGAGTTTGAAATGAAGGGCTGAGGGATTTCCCCAAGACTTCAAACGACTAAGTTTCTAGGATTTTGAAGTTTGAGGCCTCGTTGCCATAGCATAAGAGGCCTTTGGTAGTTTGATGCGATCCTGCAGCCGCTCATTTTCCCCGTAAAATTCCCCGGTAAAATCGTAAAACATTTGAAGATCCTTTTATAAATTCAATTTCAAAATCAAAAATCGTATAAAATAAATTAAGCATCCGGGCAAAAACTGCTTTGAAACTAGATTTTGAACATCTTTTGTAAAATCTCTTGCACTTTGACAATCAACTCTTAAAAGAAATTTTTTGTTGAAAACATCACTTTGAAATTTTTGTATACAAAACAATGGCTAAAATTTCTTGTGTGGGACCGTCGAGTAATTCAATTGTGGACCACTCCAAACACCAGTGAAATCTAATAATTGAAATTTTGTTTTGAAAATCTTGTTTAAGATTCCACCATATCCTATGTTCGGCGCATCCGTCTCATGATGTAGTGAAAGGCTTCTCATAAGGGATACCTAAACAAAGGAAGTTCCTTAACCCGTAATTTGGACTTGTTTGACTACCCGGTATATTCTTCAGACTAAGGTACCGGACTTTTCTTAACCTTGGAATAAAGGTTTAATCAAAGTTCTGCCTGGGTAAACTCAAGCAACACATAGTTATGCTACTTCCAAGGAACCTCAAGAATCGGTTTATCTTGATTTCATCAGAAATTTGTTAGCAAAATCAATTGCCCTTTTATAGGTTTTATTTGGACCTTGGTGAATATCAAATCCTTAAAACCTAATGTTTGTTCAAATGGGCTTATTTTTGCTGCGTAAATAACTAAACCATTATCTCTTACAATCTTTTGAAAAATTTTTAAATGTTTGAAATGCTCTCCAATTGAATTTGAAAATATGAGAACATCATCAATGTATACAATAGAAAATCTAGTGTATTTATTGAATATATCATTCATCATGTTTTGAAATTTCAAGGAGCATTAGGCTGTCCAAGATTACATTCCATTCATAATGTCCAAATGGAACTGTAAATGTAGCTTTTATACTGCCTTTCCGGTTTAATTTGAATTCTGCCAAAAACCGTATTTCATATCGAATTTTTGAAATATTGTTGCATTATAAATCCTTTGAATTAAATCCTTTTATTAGGTATTGGATACTCAATCCATTGTAGGACTTTATTCAATGGTTTATACCTATCACTAACCCGAGTTCCTCTTCAAGTTCGTTGACATAAAAAGCCTGCACAACCCATGGTGATCGACTCCGTCTTATTACTTTTTGTTTAAGAGATCATTAATCTCTGCAACATTCAAGGAGTTCCGACCTGCTTTGAATAGGTCTTGCTTTGCTGGAATTTGTTTTTCATCAAAATCTTTTTCATATGGTAAATGTAAACTATGTCGCTTTTTTCTATTCCAAAAGCATTTGGTATAGAAGAACAAAGATTTTCTTCTATTTGTTTTTGAATGTTTTTTATTCTTTCTTGAATATTTTCCTCCGAATGTAAATTTTCTTCGCTTTTCTTATTGTATTTCTTTTGAAGAAATTTTACATGTCAAGAGCTTATGGAATTAAAGTAAATAAAATTGTACTTGATTTATTTCTTTAATCTCTATTCCTCTTATGAATTCAAAATAATCTCGATCTTTTATATTTGGTTTTTAATCCTTTATCATCTACTTGAAAAGGATAAAGTTTGCGGTTAGAAATCTGAGTTCCTAAAACAATTTGATGACTTATATTTTTAACTAGTAAGCAAATGATGTTTTAATACAAATACTACTTTGCAAAATATGACCTTGTGGCATTTTCAGATTAACATCTGCAGGATCATTACTAGCCAAGTTGATAGTCTTTGAGAAGTTTTTTACAAAATATACAAAGAGGGAATCAATCCTTCCTCAGATACAATTTAAATCACTGAATCAATTAAAGCAATTAAAACTCGTTTCAGAATTAGGATTGATTTTTAAGGTTATTTTTGTGAGCAATTATCTACAGACAATAGTCATATTATACAAAAAAGTTTCGCTTTCTTCACTTATTTCTTCTCGTTAAATCTTCTTTTGAATTTCTTCTAAATTTGTTAATCGTCACCTAAGTTTGCGGTACAATCTTTACCTTGTTTTATTTGGATTTTCATTTGTTTTACTTCTTCTTGTAAATCTTGTAAGGTTATAGGTTCATATTTTTTATAACTTTGAGTTATATCTTTCATTTGATAGAGACTTGATAGATTTATTTTGGGTTTAGGTTTTTTAAGCTGTTGTTCTAATATTTTTCTTATATATGTTGCTTTGGTTTCTTTATCTTCAATTTTGTCTATCATTTCTATCACTCTGTTTCACTAGCCATCATATTTATTCGATATGACACTCTCATTTTCAATTTCTTTTCATTTTCACTTGTCTGAGATTTACTCATTTCAAGAGGATGAATTATTATTCTCGTAATAATATTCTTCGTTGTCGATAAACATTTACTTTGTTTTGCCAATTAGGCAATATGAGACCCTTGGACTGATTTGAAACATCTAACTTCTTTCTTATGATGTTTTTTATGTTGTTTATTCTCAGGGGGTTTTTTGGATTTAAATTTTTTATCTTTAAATTTTTTGAATTTTTTGAACATATAATTTGAACAGTAAATATTAAAAATTTGAGCAGAGTAACAGTATATTTGAAATTTTCAAGAGTACGTGGCGTTGTAGCAGGAGGTTTCCAATCTAACTCCAATTATCTGCAATGGTGCAGAGGTTACCAGCTTCACCGACATACTATTTATAGTTGAATAAATTTGAACAAACATGCAAACAAGATAGTAATTTTGAATTAAAACTACACGTATTGAAATTTGGACTGAAAATTTATTGAACTTTGAAAACTTACAAACTTTGTTGAAAGCTTTTTGATCTGGAAAGCTTTAACAGTGAAGAGCTGGATACAAGGCTCTCAGAGCTTCTCTCTCTAACTCTTTCTCACTCTAAAACTAATCCTTTAATTGTTTTATTTGGATTTTCATTTGTTTTACTTCTTCTTGTAAATCTTGTAAGGTTATAGGTTCATTTTTATAACTTTGAGTTATATTTTTCATTTGGATAGAGACTTGATAGATTTATTTCGGGGTTTAGGTTTTTGCCGCTCTAATATTTTTCTTATATATGTTGCTTTGGTTTCTTTATCTTCAATTTTGTCTATCATTTCTATCAACAATTCTTGTTCACTAGCTATCATATTTATTTGACATAGACAATTTCTCTATTTTCTCAATTTCTTTTCATTTCGTAATTTGCTCGAGATTTATCGTAGGATGAATTATTATTCTCAGAATAATATTCTTCTTCGTTGTCTGATAAAACATTTACTTTGTTTTTACAATTAGGGGCAATATGACCCTTTTGACCACATTTGAAACATCTAACTTCTTTCTTATGATGTTTTTTATGTTGTTTATTCTCAGGGGGTTTTTTGGATTTAAATTTTTTATCTTTAAATTTTTTGAATTTTTTATAAGGTAAATCCCTATAAGGTTTTGATTTTTTGGAAAATTGACTAGGTGGAATTGCACCGAATGCCATATTGAGAACAAAAAGAGTTTCAAATCTTTTAGAAGCTTTAAGATCTTTAATTTGAAATTGAAGTCTAAGTCAGTACACAACTTAAGACCTTCATTTTTGATTTCACTAATCAAATCTCCATAAGAAAGACTATCATATGATTGTTCCATTATATCTTTCTTAAGGATTCTTGAATTGTTGCGCTTAGGGCCAGGCTGGAAGTCCAAATAGAAATTTTCTTCCAATAAGGAGCTCCTAGCATCTTTCCTAGTCATTACAAATTTATTGTGAAAACATCATGATACCATTTGAAATCACTAAGAGTTCTACATTTTAAATTTTGAAGTAGTTCAGAATTTCTTTCAACAAAACATCTTGGATTTCCAACAAAATGTTTTGTTATTACATGAATCAGTGTAATGATTGAATTTTGTTCTCTTTCTTCATTAACACTGGTTAGTATACAAACTTTTTCTTGGTCAGTGAGAAAGTTTTCCCACCAATATCTTAATGTGCCAAGAAACCCCAAGTATGCAGTAATCGGACAAGATATGATCTTCCATCTAACAAATAAGCGCTCCCGCCATTTGCATTTCCGACGAAGAACAATCAAGATTTCATGTTCGTAGAGGCCATCTATATTCCAAGAATATATTTCATTGCGCTTGGTTATAATCGTTTTGTTTTAAATGGCTTTCTTCGAACTGTAAATCTGGAGGTGTGGGTCTTTGATAAAAATTTTCGACCTCGATGCCATGTTTTTAATCTATATATTTGATCTTTCTTTCTTTTATCGTATAAATTTTTCATAAAGTATATCGTAAGCACTCGCTTCTGCTCCACTTAAGAAATTTATTTGATCTTTGAAGAGGAAGTGGTCCTCGATACTCATTGTATTTAACTTTGCGGTCGTACTTTTATCAAATCTTCATTGTTATCAGATTCTTCCTAATTTTAAAGGTTTGATCGGGTTTGAACATCGGAGTATCAATAATTTTTCTTTTCGCCTTTTTTCTCGCTTGTTCGATTTATAATTTTTTGTAAACATTTTTCCTTCAATTCTATTTAATTGAGAGGAAATTGTTCCAAGAATTTGATTTGAAAAATTATTTTGTTGTTGTAGACCTTTATGTCTTTTTTAATTTGTACTTCTATTTTCATCATCATTTGAACTAATTTGTTTGAAAGGTGAGGTCAAGTACTTCAAATACCTTTGAGTTTTGATTTTTATTTCTTCCAGCTGGTGGCGAGTAGACACTACCTTTCGTAAGTAGTACTGGCTTCCATTCCTTTTGGAACATATTTATTTGTGAAAATGGATATTTTATTTGATTATCTAAGGCATAAATATCAAAATATGTGAACATTGGAATATTCATTTCCATTGTTTCCATAGTTTGATACCATCTTTCTCTAAATTCTTCTTTGACTTCTTTTGTTAATTTAGAGAAAAACCATTCTCTTTTTTCTTTATTTTCTTTGGATTTCATCTCTTCTTTTAAATATTCTTTATCTATTTTGAACACATTCTCGGCCGGTCAACAAAGACGTAAGTGTGCTCATCACATTTGGTGACATCATTTGAGAAAATGTTGGAGACCTATCTGGAGAATTTTGGATGTTTGGTTCAGTCCTTGTATATTTTAAATCTGGAATAGTAGAGGAATAGTCTACTTCTTCTGCATTTAAATTGACCGAACATTTGATCTTCTAGATGAGTTCTAATTTCTAAATAAGAATTAAAGACTTAGTATGATCTTGTTAAGTTTTCTTTTCTTGGTTCAAAATTAATTTGAACATTTCCTTGTCCATCTTCTATTATGGATAAGAGTTTTGGCCGTTCAATTGGTTTCAGCTAAGAGTTGTCAGTTCCATTCTCGAGGATTGTGGTTAAACATTCCCAAGGAATTGGTTGAATATGATCAAGGAAGTTTTTCTCATTTGCTTGCCAAATTAAAAGTTTGATCTGCGAAGTCAAAAGGCAATTGGCCGACTATCGAAGTCATTACTTTATAGTATACTGTGATACTATATAGTATGTTTCTCGATCTAGGATCCATGTCATAATTTTGAGTTTGAATGTTTAGTCAAGGCGCGAATGCTCTTATTTATGAGCAAACAACTCTAAGTTTGATAACAAAGAAATACACCTGGCCCAAAGGGATATTTGTTTCCATTAACCCTAAGAGGGAATCCTGGAATTTGTTATGTCTTTGCATCACAAGATATATATATAGGTTTGTCTAACCCTAACCCGGTTAAGGGCTCGTCACACCGATAGCTCCTATATGAAGAATTTGAATTTATCATTTTGAATTTGTTCCTAGATCCTTAAAATTAGTTCAATAGCTGCTTTCTGCAACCTATTGAACGAGTATTTTCAGAGATTTTGATTCTATAATCTTTTCTAAATTAAAGTTCCTATTTTGTATAGTTCTTTTGATGTTTTGCTTTGGCATTTCCCCAATTTTTGATATACTGCCTCATTCTTCTAATGTAAAACGCATTTTGTTTTCAAATTACGGGTGTTTTCTTTGTATTTGCCTAAGTTGTTCATCTATCCCGATGAACTAGTATTTGAACTAGTACTCACAAATTTTTGATAAAATTTGACATTTCTAACCTTTCTGCGCACCGGGATTCTAACATTTGGAGGGACCACCACCGGACCACCGACCTCACGTGGATTTGAGGCTCATCACTGATACACCAATACCCAACCCGAATCAGAGAACACAATTTATTTTGAAAGGGCAATAAATGTAAATTTAATCAAAATTTTTGTGCTAATCCTACCGATACCAACTTCTACAGGACCTTTAAACAACAATTTGAACATATAATTTGAACAGTAAATATTAAAATTTTGAGCAGAGTAACAGTATATTTGAAATCTTCAAGAGTACGTATGCCAGAAAGGAGAGGTTTCCAATCTAACCTCCACTATCTAGCAAAGTGTGAGGTTACCAAATGCTGAGAGGTCATTTTAAGTTAAATAAATTTGAACAAACATGCAAACGTGATGCAATTTTTTGAATTAAACTAAGAACAAGTATTGAAATTTGACTCGAAAATTTATCGAACTTTGGAAAACTTACAAACTTTGTTGAGCTTTTTGATCTCGAAAGCTTAACAAAGGAAGAGTCGATACAAGGCTCTCAGAGCTTCTCTCTCTAACTCTTTCTCACTCTAAAACTAATCCTTTAATTGTTTTATTTGGATTTTCATTTGTTTTACTTCTTCTTGTAAATCTTGTAAGGTTATAGGTTCATATTTTTTATAACTTTGAGTTATATCTTTCATTTGATAGAGACTTGATAGATTTATTTTGGGTTTAGGTTTTTTAAGTCAGTTGCTCTAATATTTTTCTTATATATGTTGCTATTTCTTTACATCTTATAATAATTTTGCCTATCATTTCTATCAAATAATTCTTGTTCGCCAGCTTATCATATTTATTTGACATAGACAATTTCTATTTTCTCAATTTCTTTTTTCATTTTCGTAGCTTGTTTGAGATTTACAGAGGGATGATTTGTAATAATATTTTCTCGTTGCTCGATAAACATTTACTTTGTTTTTACTTGGGGCAATATTTATTCTTGATCACATTTGAAATACCTAACTTCTTTTTTTTTCATGATGTTTTTTATGTTGTTGCTTTTTGTGTTGATTTAAATTTTTATCTTTAAATTTTGGAATAACCCATATGATAAGCCTTTCTTATGGAGATTTGATTAGTGAAATCAAAATGAAGGTCTTAAGTCATGGTACCCAACTTAGACTTCAATTTCAAATTAAAAAAGATCCAAAGCTCAGAAAAGATTTAGGCTCTTTTGTTCTCAATATGGCATTCGCATGCCAATTCCACCTAGTCAATTTTCTCCAAAAAATCAAACCTTATAGGGATTTACCTTATAAAAATTCAAAAATTTAAAGATAAAAAAATTTAAACTAAAAACCCCGAGAATGTAAACAACATAAAAAAACATCATAAGAAAGAAGTTAGATGTTTCAAATGTGGTCAAAAGGGTCATATTGCCCTAATTGTAAAAACAGCAATGTTTTATCGTACAACGAAGAAGAATATTATTCGAGAATAATAATTCATGAAGTGAAAATAGAAATTGTCTATGTCAAATAAATGTGATGGCACATGAACAAGTATTGATAGAAATGATGAGCAAGAATTGAAGACAAAGAACGAACATGTGTCAGAGCAACGACTTAAACACAGAAGCAAAATACTCTATCGAAATGAAGACTATAACTTTCAAAAGTTATAAAAAATATGAGGCCTGCAGCTGCTACAGGCTTACAGAGAAGTAGAAAGCAATGAAAATCAGAAATAAAGCTGGTGAAGTTGTACCGCAGGCTTGGGTGACAGTTAACAAATTTAGAAGAAATTCAAAAAGAAGATTTAACAGAAGAAATAAGTGAAGAAACTGAAACTTTTGTACATAGTATTGTGTACAAACAAAGATGGTATAATATTGTAAAAATCAATCCTAATTACAAAGCAGTTTTAATTGCTTTAATTGATTCAGGAGCTGATTTAAATTGTATACAGGAAGGATTGATTCCTACTGTATATTTTGTAAAAACTTCTCAAAGACTATCAACAGCTAGTAATGATCCCTCCCGGATGTTCAATGCAAAAAATGCCACAAGGTCATATTTGCAAAATGGTATTTGTATTAAAACATCATTCTTTAGTTAAAATATAAGTCATCAAAATTGTTTTAGGAACTCCGTTTCTAACCTGACTCTATCCCCTTTCAAGTAGATGATAAAGTTAAAAACCAGAAATATAAAGATCAGAGATTATTTTGAATTCATAAGAGGAATAGAAGTTAAGAAATAAATCAAGAATACGAATTTTATTTCTTTAATTCAGCAAAAACAACAACATGTAAAAAATTTCTTCAAAAAGAAATGCAATATATAAGAAAAGCAGAAAATTTGAATCGGAAAAATATTCAAGAAAAGAATAAAAAACATTCAAAAACAAATAGAAAGAAAAATCTTTACATTTCTTCCCATGCCAAATGCTTTGGAATAGAAAGCGACATATGGTTTCATTACCATATGAAAAGAATTTGATAAAACATCAATTCAAACTTTCAAAACAAGACCTATTCAAATGAATTCAGAACTCCTTGAATATTGCAAAAGAAGTGTGATCTCTTAAACAAAAAGTTAATAAAGACCAAGTCAATCACCATGGAGGTTGTGCGACTTTTTTATGTCCAAAAAGCAGGCTGCAAAGAACTCGAGGTTAGTGATAAATTATAAACCATTGAATAAGTCCTACAATAGTTAGGTATCAATACACAATAAAAGGATTTAATTCAAAGGATTTATAATGCAACAATATTTTCAAATTAGATATGAAATCAAGTTTTACGGCAGAATTCAAATTAAACGGAGAAACGGTATAAGCTTTGCATTTACGGTTATTTGGACATTATGAATGGAATGATAATGCCAGATTTAACCTAAATGCTCCTTGAAATTTCAAATATGATGAATGATCATTCAATAAATACTACTAGATTTTCTATTGTACATTGATGATGTTCATATTTTTAAATTCAGATGGGCCCATTTCAAACATTTAAAAATTTTTCAAAAGATTGTAAGAGATAATGGTTTAGTTATTTCTGCAACAAAAATAAAACTGTTTCAAACAAACATTAGGTTTTTAGGATTTGATATTCACCAAGGTCAAATAAAACCTATAAAAAGGGCAATTGATTTTGCTAACAAATTTCCTGATGAAATCAAGGATGAAGACTGGATTATAGAGAAGACAGCAGGGAAAGCGACAACTTCTGTAGGTAGTTTACCCAGGCCTTAGAACTTTGATTAAACCTTTATTCCAGGTTAAAGAAAAAGTCCGTTACAGCAAATTGAAAGAACCATGCCAGGAAGTAGTCAAACAAGTCAAATTCTGAGTTAAGGAACTTCTTGTTTAGTATCCTTCACGAAGCGCTCATCATACCAGACGAATGCCTCGGAAGCAGAGATATGGTGGAATCTTAAGCAAGATTTTCAAACAAAATTTCAATTGTTAGATTTCCTGCAGTGTTTAGGTGGTCCACAATTGAATTACTCAACGGTCAAAAAAGAAATTTTAGCCATTGTTTATGCATACAAAAATTTGAAAGTAGTATTTTCAGCAAAGAATTTCTTTTAGAGTTGATTGTCCAAAGTGCAAAGAGATTTCTAAGATGTTCAAAATCTAGTTTCAAAACAAAATTTTGCAGATAACAAACTATTTTATATTTTGATTTTGAAGTGAATTTATAAAGGATCTTCAAATGTTTTACCTGATTTTCTCTCCACGGGAATTTTACGGGGAAAATGACGGGCAAAAGCCGAGATCTTTATCAAACCTACCTCAAAGGCCTCTTATGCTATGGCAACAAAAAGGCATGGCTCCCAAAATCACAAAACTTAAATCGTTTCGAAGTCTTGAGAAATCCCTCAACCCTTCGGCTTCAACTCCAACTCCCAAATTTGCTTGCAAGCGAAAGAACAAAAACCCATTCTTTGCGAATTTTAGAACTGGAAATCATTATCAGTTTAGTGAATTAGTCCACAAAATTTTCAAGATGAAAAATATTTTGTTCAATGAGTACTCAAAACTTAGTAGATTCTACGGGTATACTCGTGAATGCGAATTACGTACAAATTTCGCATATCATGAATACGAGGGTAATGATATTGCTTAATTCAAATAAAATTTTAAAGTCCTAAATGAAAAGATTGGGGTCAAAATATTTATACTCTACAAAAGATTTTCGAGCATTTCACCCCAAACTTTTGATTTTTGTGACTACAAACAAACTTGGTACCACATGTGTTTATATGGGCCAAAACTCATTCCTGGTTTTTAAGCGGAATGAAAAACTCAAAAGTCTTTCCAAATTGGTTTCAGGATTGGTGGCTTCTCATGGAGCTTCACTTAAGCATTTAATCTCACAAGTACAAAAGAGTTTGAATATTTCAAAGCAAGAAATTTGTGAAGGCTTTTTCCCTTGAAATTATTTATTCACTTTTCTTTTGACTCAAATTTAAGATCCACTTGGTTCTTTGTTGGTTCTGTTCCTTCCCAATTCCATCGAAGCCCATTCCCTAAGTATTTGTTTGAGGAATTCAAATCAAATGGTGTTTTTCAGAAACTTAACAAATGATCCTTTGATCTTTGTCAAAAGTGGACGAAGCTCAAGCGATTCAGCCTCTGTGCAGAGTCGAGTGCGTGTGGTCGAGCCTCTTCGGGCTTGATACAGCCTCGACAAAGATTCATTCCTTCTCAAAACGGCGTTCAGGCTATCTCAAAAAATTGAAGATGCTGCGAAACCTCTCAAGGCTTAACTAGCTGGACTCAGTGTGAAAGAGACCAGTGAAACGTACGACCTTCCTCCAAAGCGAAGACGTGTCTTTATGGCCTCAGCCAGCTCTCTTGAATAAGGATGATAGGAAAGCATCAACAGTACTAAAAACCTCACCTCAGAGAAAGGAGTGACTCAAAGAATTCCCAAAGCCAAATCACGGATTGCTTTTTCTTGGCAGGGTTTAATGAAGAATGGAAGATGCGGACCTGATGGTGTGACGTTGTTCTGAACCGCTTCAAAAATAAGCGAGAAGAAGGCGCCTCTTAGCACGCCAAAAGCAAGTCTACTTCACATTTGAGACAGCCCGGTGACTCAAAAGCAGGTGGCTCTTCAAAAAGCAAAATTGACCTTCGAAAAGCAAAGTCTTGGCTCTTCAAAATTGTAAGGTGTCATATTAAGCAGACTCTTTCCAGGATCATTGTGGGCGTCGAAAGTTATTTTCAAATCATAGAATTTATATAAGGAGGGTTGTCTCCTTAGTTAGGGATTAGTTTCAATTATGTTTTTATTATTCTGTTTTGAATTCTGCATTTGTTGTGTGATGAAAAGTTGAAGAAAGCTGCGAGACATATCAGCTCTTCCTTTGATAAAACTACCAGATCAAAAGCTTTCTAACAAAAGTTTGTGAGGATTTTCAAAAGTTGATAATTTTCAGTCAATTTCAATCTTATTTCTTAGTTTAATTAAATTATCTTTATTTATGTTTGTTCCAAAATTTGTCCAACTTCCAAATGATATATAGTGAAGCTGATGCCTCATATAGTATAGTGGATGTGACAGCCCCACCTCAGGTGCAGGCTGTCGACTTTTGGTGGACCGCCTGTGGCTCCCTATATCCCTTGGACCTCACCTTTTGACAAGCCTGGGACTTTTGGGACCTGAGACCATTACCCAGGATTCTTCACGTGGTGGGCTGCTTTAGGCTACTGGCTCGGTTTGGTACCCTTCTGTAAACTGTTACTCGCCTGGATCCCAGATTCAAGCAGCCTGTTCAAATAGAAGTCCCTGAAAGGCCTAAGGTATTCATTAAGTAAAACAGAGATCACAATGAAACAGACAGAACTTTTACAAAGTGAACGAAATGCACAATCAAAAATATATATCTTAAGATATGTATGTAACCACATCATATATAGTTTATATATATAGATATACATATATAGTTTATATTATAGATATGTATATTTAAATATCTATATATGTATGAATGTCTGTAGATTTATATAATAATATCTATATAGAATATCTATATATAGATTATATATATAGACCATACTCTCTCTATATGCATGCGTATATATGAATGTATGTGCATATATATCTATAGATGTATATAGAATATATCTAGTAATACGTACGTATATGTAGATGTATATGCATGTCTGTGAGTGCTCTGTGTAATATGCATCTCATATATCATGGATGCATATTGTGAATGTATCTTATATGTATCCTGCTATAAAATGTCTGTAGATAGATGTCTGTAGCCTTAGATATGTATATATAGATATATCTATATAAAGTACATATGTATGGAATATATATATACATCCTATATATGAATATACTAAGTTTGCATATATCCTGTATATATATAGATATGTATATATATATGTATAAATATATATAATAATAATAATATGAATGTATATAGTAATAATATATATATATACTCATGAATATATCTATATAAGACTATATCTATATGCATCTGTATTTATATGGATATATATATATATATAGATATATGAATATCTATATCTATATAGATATATATATATAGATCTATAAAAATCTATATCTATATATTATAGATGTATATATATATCTATATATAGTGCAGTATGATGTATATCTTATATGAATATATGCATATTTATATATATATAGATAATCTATATAATGAGATATTATATATAGATTTATATATATATATATATATATATATATATATATATATATATGTATAACAACAATAATATATATCAGATTATCTATATATTATAAATCTGTATAGATATCTACTCTATATGAAATCTATATATACCTGGGTATATGGGTATGTCTATAGATCATAAGGAGCCCCTTCCCACAGCCCTCGGAATGAGTGGTCAAAACTCCTGTTTATCCCCACAACTCACAGGGGTTTCTTTACCTCATTAGGCTCGAACTTTTTGGGACCATGAGCTTGGGTGCCCATTCGGGTGGTTCATTTGCCAGGCGGGCTACTAGCCAGGTTGTTGTGGGAACACCTCGGAAATGGTACCTCGCTCTGGTCCCGGACCGAGCCAACAGAGGATCGCCTGTGAGTCGTTTCAAACCTCAGTCGGTGACAGAAAGTGTGAGCCCTGTCGATATAAGGCGCCTTTTTTTTTGTAAGAGGCCCCACCCACGGCCCTCCCAGAGCGGGGGTGGTCTCACTCTGAGGTATCCCCGAGCTCACGGGGTTTCTTTACCGCCTCAGTGAGCTCCGAGACACGAGACGACTTGATACCCATTCAAGAGTGGTTCGGCTACCCCGGCATTGGGCTAGTAGCTCGGTTGGTAGTGGGAACCTGAATAGTATCTAACTCATGATCCAGTACCAAATTCCAATTCGAACTGAACAAATCGTAATATATTGAATTCTAAAATTTTAATTTAGGTTAAAATCAATGAATTAATTCTCTAGAATTCAGGATGACAAAGCGGATTGTACACGTTGGAATCGTCTCGCGAGAAATCTAGCTAACCTATCAATTTCGTAATACCGAGAGACGGTCGGGTCGGCACGTTTTTGAGCATCGCGTTTAGTCACCGTAAAGCATTTCGATGCGACGAAAATCATATATAACAAGTACTCATACTAAGTGGTATGAGTAGAAATAAATGAAAATGGAAGGTCGAGATAGTCTTGAATGTCATGAAGAAATAAGAGAAATTAATTAATTAAATTGCTTAAGTCACTAAATGACAAAAAAGAATAAACCCTCTCTCTTCAAAAATCCCAGCCAAGAAAAAACGGGATTTTGGAAACCAGAAACCTCCAGTAACCAAAAATGGGCGTTTTAGAGAGATAGTGTCACTCGCTTCTCTCTAGAATATCGGCAAATCAGTGATCGGCGACTTTCGGTCTGAGAGGAGAAATGCTCTCTTTGACGGGGCTTGAGCTACAGTGGACTCAAGATCTGAAGTTCTTCAAACTCATGGTAGGATTTTCTCCTGCTGGATTTAATCCCATTTAGTGCTTTTGAATGTTTGGTCGGTGGGGCCGTGAGTAGTTAGATGAATCTGAGTTAATTAATGTAAAATTTGAAGCAATGGGCCGGCCGTGGCTGCTCCATGGCTAATGGTGTAAAATGGTTGCTTTGGGTGTTAATCATGTGTTGATTAATTTGAGGCCGGAAGTGGCTTAGTAATCTGGGTTCATAATATGGTGATGTTTATTGAGTGTTGGAGCAGTAAACCTGAGGTTTCGCATTCTAGGAATATTGACCCAAAAATGTATTTTTTGGGAAAATATGTCTTGGTCATCAATTCGAATCGAATTGATTGTGTTTGTATATTAGCCCAAAGTGAAACTAATTTTGATGCCTTAATTGATTAATTACATAACATAGTGAGTGATTGGATATTATCACGAAAATATTCATGTTGATATGTTTACATGCTGGTCTCATTTGTGATGGGCGGCATACCATGCATTCATATGCCTTTGGAACATCCTAGTTATAGGAGTTAGTGCATGAGATAGAATAGAGGAAAGTGGTTCGGAGGTGATCTAAATGTAAATGATCGGAGGGTAGTCAAACTAAATAATATATCAGCCCAGTCGGAGCGGCCAGTTGATATTCATGAGAGGGTAGTCCTGCGGCTAATAATATATCAGTCGGGCTTGACCCGGTTGATACTATATTCATCAGGAGAGTGATCACAAACGAATTAATATGTATCCAATGTCGAAACGGCCCCAATTGATATATATTCATCGGAGGTTGCCCGCTAATAAAATGATAATTCTCATACGAGGCTTAGGCGAGTGTGAGAGGGAAGTCGGTGAGGACTCGGGATGCAGGTTGGTCGTGTAAGCAGCTGAGTAGGATCTGCCATTTTCTTGAATGTTGTTTTTAGATGGAACATTACTTGCACTTGAGTGGTGAGCCAGCCCCGAATTTCCAGGGCGAGTTCTCCTCTTGAGCTTTAGCTCGCCGGTCGTGGGATCCCCTTTTCCCACGGTACGGGGCGTACGAGGAGAGCTCATCTGAGGCCGTGGATTAGAAGAAAAGCGGGATTGTGGCTTTGGCTTGTGATATCTACATGTATTAGAATTTTCCCTAATTTTAATATATGTTGTATAAGTAAAACATTTGAACTCTTGTAACTATTGGGTATATAGTTGAATTCCTGGAATCTGTATATTATGAGTATCGTTGTGGGCCCCAGTGGTAGTATTCTCGTAATGATTTGATCTTTTGAATATATTGAATTTGCTTGGACTGGGGTTTCATGCGGGTATTTTAATTGGGTAGAGCTCCCCAGTACTCAGGCTGCTAGATTTTCTAAAGAATGGCGTCGGGTAACGGTACTCGCCTGCCATGGGTTGACGGGTAGTCAAGCGAACCCCGAGTTTGGGGCGTCTGGCTTGGTATCGGAAGCGGTATCACGGTACCTGGAAGGAGCTCGGGTTTAGGTATCCATCACTGCATGGTGGTTTTGATGTGGAGTATAGGTATATGGAAACCTATGGATAGAAATATTTGGGCTTAGGCCATGGTTGAGAAAGAACATCACCACTAGGTGTGGTTCGATGTCGAGTTTAGGTATGGGATTACCTAGGAAAAGTCACGGGTTAACACTAGGACACTATGTGCACGTGTGTTGAAGTGTTTTGTGTGATCGGATATTTGTGATGTGTGCTTGCATGCTTGGTTGTGCATGACATGAATTGTTAGGTGTTATGTGATTGAAATTTTAAGAGTTATATGCTTGGACAATAGCACTTAGGATGATGTATAGACATTTTGAGTGTTCTGATGTAAACTTGACAAAGATTAAAATAATAAGTTCATAAATTTATTTGGTTTTATAGAGTGAAAATTTATTTAAAGGTTTCTGAGTGTGAGAACTAAGAAAATTAATCAAATAATTACACTAAATTTATTTGGATTGTGGAGGATGAGGAAGAATTTAAGGTCAAGAAAAAATAGTTTTACTAAATTTAAACTGATGAAAGTGAAGAAAATAATTTCTATGATTTTAGTAAGTAAATTAGAAAATGGAAGAGAGCAATTTTATAAATTTATTTAGTGGAAAAATTTTGGTAAATCTGGAAGAAAATATTTTTATAAATTTATTTGTTAAGAGTGAAAAAATAATTTCCCTAAGTTTTATGAGGTGTAAAATTTTTTGAAAATGGGGTTAAATAGAAATTTTATAAATTTATTTGATGTAGATAAAAAAAAAAAAAATTAGTTTTAGTGATTTTTGTGATTTTCAAGTTCAGGAAATATTCAGAAAAAAATATCATTTATATTAAGAAAAAAAAAAAAAAAAATATTTATAGGAAAATTTAAAGTAGACTCTTGCAGTTATAATATGAAAAAAATTGCACATGCAATGCGAGGAAGTGTGTAAGAAGTTAATACGGTTTAAGGGTTTTTATGTTTAAATACATGTTGTAATTTATATTTTTGATAAAGCAGTGTTTGTTTGGCTAGAAATGGCTCTTGTATGATGTCTCTCATTATTTTATTATCAGTGGCTATAGTCATGTTTGGAAGGGTGATGTTGGCTGGCCGTGGAGCGTCATCGTATTTGGCGCGAATGACCTTCTGGCAACCGCCCGGCGGCGCGAAGCGTGGCGACGTCACCGACGAAACAACCGATCGCGAAGCGCGCTGCTGAAGCGGCGCGTGGCAGCGTAATAGCGTGGCGTGGCGCATCGCGGCGGCATAACCATCGAAGCGGCGAAGCGCGCGGCAAGCGCTGTTGGCGCGCGACTCGCGAACACGGCGCGATGCGCGGCGCCGACCGCTCGCTGGCGCTGAATGAGTCATCGCCCAGCGAACGAAGCCGACTAATTTTGATGCCGCGATGCACGGCTGCCGGTCGGCTGGATTGGACCGGTTCGGCTGTTATTTTCTGAGTCACCAAATGAACACTGTTCATTATAAAATAAAATTTTTTTTCGAAATTTTTTTTTTAATATTTATTAAATTAAAATAAAATCAAATAAAAAATCAAATAAAAATTTTGATAAAATTTTGAAAAATAAAATTTTCAAAAATAAAATTTTTAGAAAAATAAATTTATTGAAAACAATATTTTAAGCGAGTGAGTGCGTATACCTTTGAGTTATGTGTATGATTAGTGTCTCGAATTTGTGGTTATGCCTTAGAATAGCATATGGACTAACCCTAAATTCAGAAGCTCATCAATTATCTTGTGAGTAGTTACGTAGGGAATTATATGCATGGTGAAATGCGTGTAGGAAAAAAAAAGGTAAATGCTAAGGTTATAGGTTGACCTTGAGGATTTAGATACGGAAATGAACAAAACCACAGATTATATTGAAATAAATAGATTAGTGAATTGATTGCTATAGGAAATGACGTAGGATTGGGTTCATGATTATCAAATCTAATATTAATCAACATCTTCTGGTCATTTGAAATTGAAAATAAATGATTCTTGTTGTCATGTTAATTAACAATGGCTAGTAAACGGGCGTGAAGAATGTCCACGAAGTGCTGGTGAGACACAGATTAGTGTTGTCAACGAGACTTGATAAATTGTAAAGTGGCTCTGATGAATACTGCTCCTTGGGCAGAGTATCGCGATGAAGCGGAAGATCCTGTGCTTGAGGTTTTGAGGCGGCGAAAATATCATCTTTCCCGACATTCCACGAGAAAGAGTTAAATCAGTGGTGACCAAGCTGGTTCCTGCGAACGAGAAAGATGTTAAATTTATCAAATTACCTCTAACGATAGGATTAGAGGCTACACACGTTAAATGAAATAAGGCTTAAATATAGTTGAAATGGCAGTTATATCTAGAGACTGCCAGAGGCTTGGAGGAGGAGAAGCATGTGTAGTCTCCCTAGGGATTAGGGTGAGACTAGAATCTGATATGTAGAGGGTTGTGAGTTAGAGTCTGGGACTCTACTCCTGCAGTGGACTACAGGATTACTGAACATGTCGGGACCGATGTCATCTTGGGATGGATTAAGTTGTGATGATTCTGAGGTTGTTGTCGATTGTGAGCCACGGGGAGAGTTTGTTCTAGCTACGGGACGGTACTCGTGTTTAGCATATTTCAGGCCCCGAGCAAGGTATTTTGCCCCCAGACTGATGGTCCAAGTCTTGGGACGGTTGGCGAGTTGCTGACGCTACCGCGAGGGCGGTGAGGCGGAACCGATCACCTCAGTGGTTTTTACTGATGCGTGATATTTTCGGATGAGCTTCACGGACTACCTCTTCAGGGATTGCGAACGGTATGAATTACACCCCAATGCTAACCATCTCTATGATTCGCATGGATGGCATCGGTTGGTTAGCAGGAACTTCGAGTCAACTACGAGCTGTTGGACTGAGGGATTATTAGACCGAGCACTTCACCATGGGGCGCCGGTTTACAGTTGCGAGAGGCAAGACCGCCCGGGCTGTGAAGTGGCTATGAAGCAATTGAAACGGGGTTATGATCCGGAATCGGCGGTACCCATTGCAGAGGATCGATGATTTATTTGATCGGTTGAGAGAGTGCGGAGTCTACTCAAGATAGACCACTTGGTTGTCATCGGTGAGGATTACAGGAACGGATATCCTAAGGCATTTGCGTTTAGAGCGCGTTGGGAGACACTGAGTTCTGGTGATACCATTTGGACCAGCGAATCGCCCGTCATTCATGGACCTCATGCATGGGAGTGTTCCAACCTTATCTAGATCAGTTTATCGGTCTTTGGGATGACATTTTGATCTACTCTCGGTCGAGTGGGAGCATGAAGTGTCAGCAAGGGATTGTTTCTGATGTTAGAGACCATCGGAGTTGTCGCTAAGTTCGATAAGTTCGAGTTTAGCTTCTTGAGGGTGAGATTTTAGGACACGTGGTGTCGGCACGAGTGTCGGTCGACCTAGAAAGTTGAGAAGCTGATGAAATCATTAGAAGAACTGAATGTCAATCTTCGAGATACGTAGTTTCTTGGGATTAATTTTGGGTATTACAAAAGATCTGCGAGAATGGTGAGTTGTCCATTCGAGCGGGCTAATAGGATTTCACCTCGGGATGGACTCCATGGTTGGGGCGGCCTGTTGTAGAGAGAGAAATCGAAAATGCACCCAATTTCCACTGGGATCACGGGTGTTGAGTAGCGAGGAGGATCGGCTTTCTCTAGTTCGGAAGAGGCGAAGACCACTTCTGTAGTTTAGGACTAGGGCCGAGGATTGGGCACGAGTGGCGGGATTGCCCGAGGCAGGATCTCAGACTTTGGGACAATGCGGTCGAGTTAACCATAGGACATGAGAGAATTATGTCTGATTCGTTCCTCGGCGCTACAGTATGGGTCGAAGGGACAATTCGCGGTTGAGTGCTATCTGAGCACTTCCCGACAACACATGTAAGTGAGAGGGCGAGTGTGGGCGAAGTCAGGGCCAATTCGAGTTGTGCGGCGGTACGTGGTAGACCTTGGGGTGGTAGACTGTTGGTTGTTGATTGCCGAGGCTTGACGAGGGTGAGTTGTGACCATCGGGTTGCTCGATGAAGTAAGACCTTAGCGGGTTGTCATCTTTAGGCACGACGATGGTTGAGCAGGGTTAAGGCCTTTAGATAAGCCATGTAGATCATTTTAGGATGTAAGTGAGAAGTTGACCCTGATAGGTCGGGATTATGAGTGAGAGATCTCAGTGCATCATGGTGGACAGAGTGATTACCTGCATTGTGTTCATTCACCGCTCATGGTGAGTGTGGGTTGAAGTTGTCTTTAGGACTCGATCGATGAAGAACTCGAGTGTAATAGAAAGTTATGTTGCCAGAGATGACAGCACGCAGGCGTGGTTATCACGAGACTTAGAGTTGAGTGATAGGAGTCAGGAGTGACTCGAGGTTTGGATACCCTTTGGAAATTGCATTGGGTGTTGTGAAATTTGCCCAAAGGCTCGGTAAATGGATGATATGCATGGCATGGATTGAGTTGGCCGGTCCGTGGATTGTCGATGATGTTGACCCTTGGAGAGGTTAGGCGGTTACCACGCGGCTTGAGGTTGTGTGAGGTTAACGTGAGTATGGATTACATACGGGTGTTGAGACATATTCTCGAACATGTGTCTGGATCATAAGGGTAGAGGATTAAGTACGCCCAGTGGTTGCTACAACAACGATTACCGAGGGCGAGGTGTCACGAATGGCACCATATGAAAAGAGGGCATTGTATGGGAGAGCCATATGAATCAAATTATGTTGGACAGGTGGAAGGAAGCTCCATCATTTGGTCACACGATCGATTGGAGACACCTGCGAAGGTGAACTTGATACGATAAGCGTCTTCTCTGCGGCTCGGAGGCAGAGCGGAAAATTTATGCTAATGGCGTCGACCACGAGGAGTTCGAGGAGTTGGTAATTCGCGTTTCTTGAAGGTTATACCTAAGGAGAATTGATCGAAACAAGCGACGCGGGAAGCTATGGCCAAGTTTATTGGACCCTTAGAGATGCGGCGAGAGGTGAGCGCGTCTGGGATTGGCGTTCTGCCCGGCATGTCGGGTGTCCACGAGGTATTTCACGTCTCCATGCTCGGGAAATATACTCCAGATCCAGCTCATGTGGTGGATTGGGGATAGATTGAGGTTGACAGATCAGGACCTTTGGGAGACACCGGTGTGCATTTGGATAGCCATGATCGGGTTTGCTGACGCGAACCAACCAGAGCTAATGAAGTGCTATGGCGGCCTTTGTGGGGTGGAGAATTGGCGATGGAAGCGGGGGACGCGATGCGGGCCACCTATCCCCTCGCATTTAGGGATGAGTCACGTGGTTCGGTCGTTTAATAATTAAATGACGAGTTTATATGCATGGTAAAATGCATGTTGCATATCATATGAATGAATTGAGATTGTCGAATTTCGGGCGAATTATTTTAAGGAAAAATGTAAGACAGAAATTCGATTTTCTGGAATAAGGGCAAAATCGTAATATTGATTACAAATTTAATTCGGTTAAAAATCAAGTAATTAATTCTCTAGATCTCGGATGACAGCGGATTGTACGGTGGTCGTCTCGCGAAATCTGGCTATGCGTAAAATTTCGTAATGATGCGGGGCGTTCGGGTCGGCGCGTTTTGACGCCAAGCGGATTTGAGTGTAAAGTATGGAAGCTTTAGATCTTTGACGAAAATCATATATAACAAGTACTCATGTACCCTAAGTGGTATGGTGAAATGACGAAAATGGGCAGTCGGATAGTCTTAGAATGTCCAAAGCTGGAGAAATAAGAGAATTAATTAATTAAATTAACTTAAGTCACTAAATGACAAAAAAGGAATAGTGCATCTCTTCAAATCCCGACGAAAGAGCAAAAGCGGGTTTTGGAAACCGAAACCTCCATTAGCCAAAAATGGGTTTTTTAGAGAAGATAGTCCTCCCTTCTCTCTAGAATATGTCAGCGAATCCAAGCCAAATCGACTTTCGGTACAAGAGGAGAAATGCTACTGTGGGCTTGACTGCGCGTGGACTCGGGATCGAAGTTTCTTCAAGCTCCTTGAGGTAGGATTTTCTCCACTGCTTGGATTTATTCCATTTTATTACTTTCAGTGTTTGAGTAGATTGGGGCCATTAGGGGCGTTAGATCAGTCCCAGGCAGGATTGAATTAATGTAAAAATTTGAAACAAATGGAAACCTGACGTGGCGTGCTCCATGACAAAATGGTGTAAAATGGTTTGCTTTGGGTGTTAATCATGTGTTGATTAGATTTGAGGGCGGAAGTGGCGAAAGTGAAATGCGGGTTCGTAATATGAGCCGATGTTTTGTTAGTGTTGGAACGATGAAGCCTGGTTTTTCTTGTTCCTAGGAATAGTGACTAAAATGTATTTTGGAAAATATATCTTGATTAAGTAATTCGAATCGAATTGATTGTGTTTGTATATTAGCCAAAACGAGCTAATTTTGATGCTTAGGGAGTGATTAATTACATGACATGATAGTGTGATTGGATGTTATGCGAAAATATTCATATTTGATATGTTTGCATGTGATTGGAAGGCTGTGATGCGACATACATGCATTCCATATGCCTTTGGAACATCCTGGGATTATAGGAGTTAGTGCATGAGATGAATCTAGAGGAAAGTGGTTGGAGAAGAACAGTCTAGAGTATTAAATGATCGGAGGGTAGTCCGGAACTAAATAATATATCAGCGTCGGAGCTATTTGATTCGATATTTATTCTATCGGATTAGTCACAAACTAAATAATATATCAACGTGGTAGATTGATATATATTCATCGGAGGGTAGTCCACAAACAATTAATATATATCAATCGTCGGACGCCCAGTGTGTATTATGAGAGGTGCCATATAAATAATCAAATTCTCATACGAGGCTTGGCGTGTGAGAGGGGAATCGTGAGACTTCGGGATCCCAATTCGTCAATATAAACATTCAAGTAGGATCATGCATTTGCTTGAATGTTTGTTTAAGTGGAACATGCACTTAGGTGGTGAAGTAGCCCATTTAGAGCGAATTCTCCCTGCGAGCTAGCTCGCGGGTCGTGGGATCCCCACTCACGAGTGCGGGGCGTACGGGGAGAGAGCTCATCCTAGAGGCAGGTGGATTAGAAGAAAAAGCGGGATTGTGGCTTTGGCTTGCGATATCTACATGTATTAGAATTTTCCTAATTTTTATTATATGTTGTATAAATCGTATTTGAACTCTTGTAACTATTGGGTATATAGTTGAATTCATAGTTAGTATGTATTATGAGTATCGTTGTGGGCCCAAGTGGCCGTATTACTCATGTGATTTGATCTTTTGAATATATTGGACTGCTTGGGACAGGTTTCATGCAGGTATTTTAATTGGGTAGAACAAGGTATAAAGGAAACCTACTGATTTTCCACAAAGTGGCATCGGGTAACTTGCCTCCACTTGTATTCCGCGGGTTGTCGGGTAGTCAACGGACCCCCGGGTTTTGGGGCGTCACAGAAACCCCTGTGAGCTAGGGGGATAGCTTGTGAGTGAGACCACCCCTCGTCGGAGTGAGCCAGAGGGTGGGGCCCTTACAATAGATATTTTATATATAGATTTATATATATATATATATATATATATATATATATATATAGACCTATCTATATAGATTTATATATCTATAAATTTATAGATATATAAATCTATATATAGGCCTATCTATATATATAGGCTAATAATATATACATCTATATAGATATATCATATAAATATATCTATATATCTATATATATAGATATGTATATATACTCATTCTGTCTATATACATCTATATATATAGATATGTATATATATATATAGTTATCTATATATATAAATATGTATATAATATCTATATATATAAATCTATATATAGTTATCTATATATATAAATATGTATATATCTATATATATAAATAAACTTTAGACTTTCAACTAACCTTTAACGAGTCTCGTAGAAATGATTATTAATGTTACTAGGAATTAAATGTAATAACCATTAATTTAATTTCAAATTTATCTTTAATATTCAGGGTGTTATCGACGTTAGGTCATAAAACTATATTAAAAATTGAAATTATCATTCAAATATAATCGATAAAATCGGTCATGTTTTATCCATTGAAGCATCCTAACCATTTATTATTGGACCATAATAGACTCGTAGGTTTCAAATTAATTAAATTAATTTTAGCATTCACTACATTCAATATTTTACATTAATTTATTAGGTTTTACATGATAATATAGACATTAATGTTACTAAAATTGAATGTGATAACCATTAATTTAATTTTAAAATTATCTTTAAATATAGGTATTGTGGAGCATTGGTCGTCTGATCTCATTAAAATTTAAATTATTTTAGTTCCAATCTAAAAATCAAATCATATTTATGTTAGTATTATAAGTATTTGTATTAATCTAATAGATCCATGTTTCAAAATAATAAAGTCATTTAACATACTGCATTCAATATTATCCAATTTATTAGGTTTCCATAATAATAATATCTAGACATTAATGTTCTTTGGAATTAGATAGATAACTGTAATTTAATTTCAAAATTATCTTTCTTAGTATTCTCGACATTAGGTTGTACAATCTTATTATTAAAATTTGAAATTATTTTGGTTCCCATTCCCATAAAATTCGATCATGTCATTTATGTGGACATAATGGAGCCGTAGGTTTCAAATTAATTAATTAATTTTAACCTTCACTCATTCAATATTTTACATTAATTCAACTAAATACTTCACATAATATATTATCTAGGCAAACAATATCATTATGCATATGTATATATCACATGATGAAGTATATATATTTATTCCTAAGTAGCATAGCAAGCATACATCATATGTTATATCTATAAAACAATTATAAAGCAAGAAGAATAAATAATGGGCCCTTAATCCATGGTTTCTAGAAGAAGAAAGGATCACTTAAAGCCCAATGGACCAGAACCTAGCGATATCTGCTTTGTAGAAAATCCATCTTTATCGAGGTCTTGCATTCTTTGGTGTGGATTAAGTTAGAATTGATTCTAGGAGTTTTTAAGCGAAAAACACAAAACTCTTAACTAGTCCCCTCATAAGCGAGCACCAAAATCGTGGACAATCATAGTACACAACTTTGATCATCACGATATTATGCGGGGTATATCACCACATGAGGAACCAACTGCTTGACATTTGTCAAATTCAGCTGCTGACCTTTTATCTTGAATCAAAAGCAAAATCGATTTAATGATCCAGCCACAAGCTTGAATCATCATGAAATTTTATAGAGGATAGAACAACACTTAAAGGAACATCTTTTGGTCAAATTAAGGTCAAATCCGAAGAACACACACACACCCCCGAGCAGCGTCTGAGCCAAAAACTAAATCCATCGCCATTCTTGCACAGACCTTGGACACGAAATTTTATAAGGAAGTGAATCAGAAAGAGGATTAGGCTGGCCCAAATTGATTCAATCCAAGCTAGCACGTGCCCATGCACCCTTGGAAGCCAAGCGCGTGAGTCCTAGTCTGCAAGCTTTGTATCGCGTGCGATGTGGGCACGTCGGATGTCGATGACCCTCTTCCTCATGCCCTCGGCTGTGTCCCTTTGCATGATTATGGTGTTGGTATGTAGGCGAGGCTTGATCTACACGAAAAACAATGAACAATAACATGCGGTTGTTCACTTTGGATAATTATTATATAATTATCAATAAATCCCAATTACATAATTATCAATAAATAAATAAATAAATCAATGAGAATACAATCTTATGATTAGCCTCCGAGTTACATAAAAAAAAAAATACAATCAAATTTCTACCGTAGTTAAGGCCAAAATAAAACATTCATTCCTTAAAAATATAAATAACATAAAACATAAAACTGTCATATATCTAGTGGGTCGAATATACATGTAAAAATATAATGATTAGGTTTACCACACATTGATTGATCAGACTCTGATACTAATTATTTGGGATCAATGTATAGCGAGTACGGATCATGATTGGATAAGATATGTGATACACTAATGTCTCATCAGGCTTGGGGTTTACTAACCTCTTGTGGAACCTTTGAGCTATTCTAATTAAACCAAATCTAGGTGTGGCGCTGGTACGAGACAAAGGAGAGAACACGTGTGTGTGCTGCAGACTATATAGGAGAATATATCAAGGTCCCTAAAGGAAAAGGGGTCTGTTATATACTCAAATTCTAACCTTATAGGGTTGCTTGTCAAACAAAGCAACCAATCGAGCTGACCACTATGTTGTATTCTATTTTTTTTTTTTTATAATTAGAAATCCATTAAGAGAGAGTAAGGAGACAAATAGGCCAAGAAAGTGTGGCAATCTCTATCACATTAGAAATCCATTGGAAAGTAAGGAGCTGTAGGCTATAGCAATCTCTATCACGCCATGTTAGATCGATAAAATTTCTTTTGAATAAGGTTTTTTCTTGCATATTAAGTAACCAAACTCTTGTTTTATTATTGGTTTCTTATCTTTTAAATAATTATTAATAGACTATCACTAATTAACTGATGCGGGGATCTAATGGTCCATGATTAATTTGGCTCTTCATCAGCGGATCATAGTGCTTTTTAAAACATAAGTCCGACAATTTATTGTAAAAAATTGAACTTAAATTTGGGATAAAATGTATGGGTAGGTGGAAACCGCTTAAGATAACTTTTTGTTTTTTCCAAATAAGAAAATAAAAGATATATTTGATAACCAAAATTTTATTTTATTTTAATCTACAAAACTTTTAAATTATTTCAAATATATATTTTAAAATTTTAAAAATTTAATTCTATAAATATATATACAAAATAAGACCACTTTATGTAAAAATTATTTCTAAAACATATTTAAAAATATTAAAAAACGAAATTAAAGTTTCTAATGGGATTTTACTTCTTCGAGTTTATGGTGTCGTTTTTTTTAATTAAGAATTCCAATTCTTAAACATAAACTCCATTAATCATATTTGAATTGAATCTAATCCCAAAAACAAAACTAGTGGAGTTGAATCGAATCATATGAAACATCCTAGACAAACAAAACAAAACAATCCAACAACGGGTTAGAATTAAAAAACAAAAATGTTCTTAAAAGCTAAAAAAGGAATTACAGATGGCAAGAAGACATCGAGGAAGAAAAGGAATAATGCAAAGATAGATGGAATCGCCATGTGAGAGATCACGGACATGGCCTTGTAAGATGTAACTAATGGAAGCATGATTGTGTTAGACAAGAGTGTGCTCAGAAGGTCACAAGTAGCGCTCTTTTGATTGAACTGCTCTATTCCACGTGTCATTCAGATATTAATGCCTATCTGACATGACAGACATTATTATCTCTCATTGTTTTATCTACAACGAAGTGAGAGGGATGGCCGCGTGAACCCCTGCCCAGCTGTAACATCACATTTGTATATCTGTTTCCCACTTTAAAATTGGAGTTCGGCAGATATTTAGGTTATTTAAAAAAAAAATTTATCAAAAATAAGTTGAAATTGAAAATAACATTTAAACTAATATACAAAATTTATCATCTATTCTTTCAAAAATAAAAATTATCATCTATTTTTAAAATGGTCAATAATTGAGACCCAGAAATTCCAATTTCTGGAATAAGGGCAAAATCGTAATTTTGATTACAAAATTGTAATTACGATTAAAAATCCATAATTAATTCTCTAGATCTCAGATGATGAAACGGATCATACCATTGGAATCGTCTCGCGAAATCTAGTTGGCACGTAAAATTTCATAATTTTCCGAGACAGTCGGAGTCGACACATTTTTCGAGGCATCGTCGTGCCAAGTCGATTACGCGACGTAAAGGCAATGTATAGCATGTGCTCATGTACTAAGGGCGGTATGAGTAGAGAAATGATGAAATGGAAGGCCGAGATAGCGCCAATATCAAATCTTGCAGAAGGAGGGACGTAAAGGTCATTATGAAATTTGATTTAAGGCACTAATTGGCCAAAATTGTCACAGTGCTGTCTCCAACCTACTTAAGAGACCAAAAACGATGAACCAGTAGCTGGGCTTCCCTCCAGTAGCCATTTTTTTGATTTTTTTCTTTAGAGAGAGAAACTTCTCTCTAAAAATACGGCGAATCCGACCGTCGGCAGGCTTCGGGACAAGAAGAAGAAATGCTCTACGCGGAAAGGGCTACGCGTGGGTACCGGATTTAGGGAGTTTCTTCAAACTCCTTGAGGTAGGATTCCCTACGGTTTTATTCCTATTTAAGTGTTTTGTCGATGTTTCTGTTTGAGGCCGTGAGGGGTTGCTTGACTGGTCCCAAAACACGGGACCGACCTGATAAAATTTTTTGAGAAAGGGAGCAGTCTGTGGGCTGCTCCACGGCTGATTTGGGTTCACAATGATGGGTTTGTGTGTTAAATCATGCTTTGATTGAATTTGGGCCGGGAATGGCCGTGAATTTCGGGTTCACTAAGTGAACCGCTGTTTTGTGATTTTCCGGGAATAGTAAACGAGAGTTTCACTATTCCTAAACAATATTCAAGAATATATTTCGTAAAATTATGTGTTTGGTTGGCACTAATCGAATTGCTTGTGTTTGAACATTAGCCCAAGAGAGCTAATTTTTGATGCGTGAAATGATAATTACATAACATGTTTGTGTGATTTAATTTGGTGCGAATATATTCATGTTTATATATTTGCATGTGATTGTGACTGAATCGAACTAGCATACATGCATTCCATATGCACTAATAATCCTAGTGAATATAGGAGTTAGTGCATGAGATGAGTCTAGAGAAACAAGGTTCGGAGGGTAGCCTAAAATGTAACATCTGAGGGTAGTCCAAATCAAATAATATATATCAAACTGGTCGAGCTGCCCAAATGGATATTTATTCATCGGAGGGTAGTCCATTAAATAGTAATAATATAAGTATCAATCGGGCCGGAGCTACCAACTGAGTATATATCTACTCCGAGGGTTGTCCACTAATAATATAATAATTTCATACGAGGCTTGAAGTAGTGTGAGAGAGCTCGTGAGGACTCTGATCCGAGCTGGTCATGCAGACATTCAAGTAGGATCATGCATTTGCTTGAATGGGTGTTTCATTTTTGGAACATTGCACCGCACTTAGGTGGTGAGTAGCCCACTTAGGATCGCATTCTACTGAGCTTTAGCTCACCTCGTCGTGGGATCCTATTTTACTGTGCATGCAGTGGAGCGTGCGAGAGGACGGCTCGCCCCAGAGATTTATTGTGAAGAAAGCTCTGGATGTGGCTTTTGGTGGTTGTACATGTATTAGAATTTCTAATTTTAATATATGTATTGTTTAAGAGTAAAATATCAACTCTTGTAACTATTTGGTATATAGTTGGTTTCATAGTTGGTATGTACATTGAGTACTGCTTAGGCCCAAGTGGCCGTATTGATATATATTGTATATATTGACCCGTTTGGGATGCATATGCAGGTACTCAGATCTGGGTAGAGCTCCCGCACAAAGGAGATCACCGATTTTCTCCAAAGTGGTGCCTGCACCTTAATATCCACTTGTATTCCGCGTGGTCAGATGGTAGTCAACTGACCCCCTAAGCTGGGGGGCGCTACAACAGACGTAGCTTAGGTGCATACGAATACCTAGTGGAGCCTGCCTGGTATCCATCACCACTAGGTGGTTTGATGAGGAGTATAGGTATATGGAAACCTATAGATAGAAAATTTGGGCTTAGGCCATGGAAATGTGAAAACATCATCAGGTGTGGTTCGAAGGTCGAAAGTGTAGGTATGGATTACCTAGAAAAATCACGGACAAAACTAGGACACTACGTGCACGTGTGTTGATGTGTTTTGTGCGGACGGTGAATTATTGTGTGTTTGGTATGAATGCCATGTCATGTGTCAGAATATGTGTGTGTTGGTGATTATACATGAATGTAGAAAACAATTTGAGGATACAGTGGTACAAAAAACTGAAAGATAATGAGAAGAATAAATTGCAATTATTTGGCCTATTAGTTATGGCGAAAATGGTCTTTCAAGTTAAAGAATCAAGAAATAAATTTTTATAAATTTATCGGATGAGACTGAAGAAAATGGAAGAAAATAAATTTTTAGAAATTTATTTGAGGGGGAAAATTTTTCAAATAAAATCGGGAAAAGAAAATAAATTTTATAAATTTATTTGGTTGGCGATGAAAAAAAAATTTCTAAGGTTTTACATGGTGCAAAATTTAAGAAAATCGTTAAATAAATTTTTATAAATTTATTCGAGTGTCCAAGAAATGAGAAAAAAATGATTTTGTGATTTTTGGTGATTTTTCCAAGGCCGGAAATAATTGAAAATAATAATAATTATTATTAAAATCTTGAAAAAAATATGGTGCAGATTTTGAAACGGGCTAACGCCCAATCAGGTTTTGTATGAGGGGGATTGTATTACAATACCGGATTTTGTATTGCGTAGAATTAGCCTCAAGGCAAGCTGTATTGCAATATTGGTCACAAGATTGTGTGTCAGCAATACAAGCCATCAGGGTCAGATGTAGGCAAGGAAAGGATCAGATGTAATACAATATACCGTGGCTCACGAGCATGTTAAGCGGTGCATGGGCGCCAGGCAGGCGGCGTGTGTGGGCGCGCGAAAGGTGGCGGTTGGCGTAGTAGGTTTACGACGGCCGGGCGTAAGCTGGGCGCGGTGGCGACAGCGCTGGGCGCGCAGGCGAAGCGCGGGCGCCGAGCGCCAAGTGGCGAAGCGGCGCGCTGCGACGCTGGGCGCTGCGGTGGGCGCGGGCGTGGCAAAGAAGCGCTGGGCGACATTTGCGACATGGACGCGGGCGGGGCGCGCGCCGGCGTATGCGCGGCGGAAGGCGGCGGCCGATCGGGCGCGGCTTGTGCGCGCAGCGATGGGCGTACCGGGCTGGCCGGGCTTGGGCCAAGTTGGTGAATCGTGCACTGGTTCGGGCCTGAATTTCGCTGACCCGGTTCGACTCGGTATTTTTCCCGAGTCACTAAATGAACACTGTTCATTGTAAAATAAATTTTCGAAAAAAAAAATATTTATTAAATTTAATTAAAAATAAAAAAAAATCAAATAAATTTTGATAAAATTCGAAATGCACCTTTCAAAATAAAATTTTTGAAAATAAAATTTTGTTGAAAACAATATTTTAAATGCAAAATTGATTGCGATATTAATCGAGTGATGTGTATGATTAGTGTCTCGGTCGCGGTTATGCCTGTAGATAATTTGGGGATTGATTTAACTACTAATTGAAATCAGAACGCGATAGTTGCGTAGGGAAATTATATGCATGGTGAAATGCGCATAGAAAAGAGTAAATACTAAGGTTATGGGTTGGTGACCTAGTGGATCTGGGTAATCGAAATGAACAAGAAAGTTTAGAACCTTATTGAAATGAATGAATCGAGTGGTTGAAATTCAGCACCACTTAGGAAATGAACGGGTCGGTTCATGGTTGTTAAGTCTATTGGCAGGTACGTTGCTAGTTAGACGGAAATGAAAGTTAAATGATTCTTGTTGCCATGTTAATCGTGTAAATGGCTAGTAGAGGTCGAGGACGTAGAGAATGTCCACTTCGGCACCGGGTCGTACAATTAGTGTTTGATCAATAGACTTTGATGAGCCGTAGGTATTGATGTCAATGCTATCGCACGGGCGGGTATAGCAGGTAGACAGGAAGATCCTAGTAAACTCCAGAGGTTTAGGACGCATCATCCTCCGACATTCATAGGGGGAAAAGATCCGATGGTGGTATACCATAGGTTAATGCAGATCGAGAAAGTGTTAGAGGCTATGGAGATTACTCCTCCGACAATCTGACAGACTAGCCATGCTTCTAAATGCAGGTGAATGAGGCCCAAATATGATGGAGATGGGCAAGGACCTTCTGCAGACCTTAGAGGGAGCCGCCAGATGAGTTCTCCCTCAGGATTAGGGCGAGAATAAGAATGATAGGTCGAGGTTGCGAAGTAGAGATCCTCGAGACTTACCTCACAAAGTGGACCCGAGGATTATGGATGGTATGTCGTAGTTCGAGGTCATCCCGAGGATGGATCGGGCTGGAGCAATTACAAAGTCGCGACAATTGTGAGCTGCCAGAGGCCATCGCCTATACGCAGACAAGACCGTATGGTATTTCAGGGGACAATCATGACATTTTGCCCGACGATACGAGTCCGCCGCCAGGATGGCTAATGGGTTGGCTCGGGCGAGCCCACTCCTAGAGGACGGTGCAGACCCGCACTTAAACTACCTCGAGTAGTTTGCTAATATGTTGATATTTTTCCGTATGCGCTACTCCGGGATTACCCCACATAGGGACATAGATTTCAGATTATTACTCCCCGTATTTCACCCGTCTCTATGACTCTGGGGAAAAAAAAGATAGGATGGCACCCTGCTGAGTCAGAGGAACCAAAGTCCAAGAAATGAGCTATCGGACAAGGGGTTTATTAGATCAAGCACCGCGCGGCAGCCCGCACTAGTTGCAAAGAAGAGGGGCAAGACCCTTCCTCGAACGCGACCTGGCTATAGACAGCCATGGAATTGGTGGGTTATGATCCACCTGCACTCCATTAATGAGGATTTCCTGATGATTTATTCACCAATAGAGGAGTAGTCTACTCCAAGATAAGCATTCAGACCTGCTACCATCACCGAGGGTTAGTGGATACTGATATCCCTAAGACAAATAAGTGACGCTGCTATGGCACTTTGAGTTTACTTGTGATGCCCTTTGATTGACGCACGCGCTACCGGGCATTCATGGACTTCATGCATAGGGTGTTCCAACCCTATCTAGACTAGCTTGCTCGAGCTTTCTGGTGGTGACATTTTGATCTACTCCCGCCGTAGTGGGAGCATGAGACACTCGAGGATTGTTTTACACCGCTAAGAGACCACCGCAGCCAAGTTTAGTAAGGCGCAGTTTTAGCTTATCATCGAGGGAGATTGGGATCCGTGGTGTCGCACCGTGAGCGCAGAACCACTCCAGAGAAGGTGTTTGAGGCAAAGATGAGTTGGAAGAGACCGAATGTTAATCTTCGAGATACGTAAAGCTCGGGATTGGCCGGTATTACGAGAGACACGAGAATACCGGTTGTCCATTCAGATGTGATCGTAGAGACTCGCCACGGATATGGACTCCATGGTTGGGACAACCCACTACGTAGAGATCGAGGATACTTGGAACACTGGATAATGTGTAAGTTGGTAGCAAGAGGAGGATTAGCTCCTAGTTCGGAGGAGGCGTAAGACTTCTCGCTTCACAGTTTCAAGACTAGTAATGATTGGAGCATGAGTGACGGATTTCGCAGACAGGATCCCAAGACTAGACAGCATACCCCGCTAGCCGTAGACGTGAGAGTATACAGCCTATTCCTCCACACCCTAGTACGGTTGGGAGAACCGCTTGCCGGTGTTATACGAGCACTCTCAATGTTACTGCATTGGCAAAAAGGGCCGAGTGCGGGTCGGTCGTGGACAGATCGTGGTTACGCAGCGTAGCTTGAAGGACCCAGGTGCGGTATACATATTGGTTGTCGACGCTCGACATGGATTGCTGGATAAACTGATCACGCTGATTGTGACTTTGGAGAGGTTAGCTACACACCGCCAAGTGCCTGTAGGATTACGTGTGTGTGGATTACATGGGGTGTTAGAGGGCATATTGCTTAACATGTGTCTTGGATCATAAGGGTAGAGGATTAATTTGCTCATGGAATTCGGGCCACAACAACAGCTTATCGTGCGAGTGTATGAATGGTACCATATGAGGTATTGTATGGGAGGCGGATTATCAAGCAGGATTGGATCGAGGTGGAAGAGGGCTCCATCATCGGTCCTAATCAATAGAGACACCGAGAAGGTGGGCTTGATACGATAGCTCTCACGCTCAGCCGCGTAAGAGCTATGCTAATGCGCGACGCCGACCCTTAGAGTTCGAGGTTAGTGGATCGCGTTTCAAGGTGATGCCTAAGAGAGGAGGATCGCCTGCAAGCTGGAAGCTATTGCCGAGGTTTATTGGGCCTTTCGAAAGATACTCTAGAGGATAGTCAGCTATTATGCACTTGCAGCGTTATCGCCTAAATACGTCAGTGTCCACGAGGTGTTTCACGTCTCCATGCTCCGGAAATATACGCCAGATCCATCTCACGTGGTGGATTAGGACATTGAGGTTGACATTTCATGGACCTTCGAAGGGCGACTAGCATGCATTGTTGATAGCCGTGATCAAAGCCTTACGACGCAAGACCGTGAGGCTAGTAAAGGTACTGTGGAGACACTATGGAGTGGAGGAGTTCACGTGGGAGCGCGAGGACACGATGGCCACCTACCCTTCTCTTGGGTTTAGGACTAAGGCACGAGTCACTGCTTTAGCATTAAATATCTAGTTACGCATAGTACAGCTGCACGATGCATATGCATGCGGAGCGAGAGATTGTCTCAATTTCGGGATCGAAATTCCTTTAAGGAGGGAGAATAAGACCCGAGAAATTCCAATTCGAATAAGGGCAAAATCGAATTTTGATTACAAAATTGTAATTACGAGCTTGAAAATCCATAATTAAATTTTCTAGATCTCGTATGATGAAACTGATCATACCATCGAATCGCCTCGCGAAATCTAGCCTGGCACGTGAAATTTCATAATTTTCCGAGACAATGAGTCACACGATTTTCGAGGCATCGTCGTGCCGTAAACAGATTTTCGATGCTGAATACAGTAATAATGTATAGCATGTGCTCATGTACCAAGTGGTATGAGTAGAGAAATGATGAAAATGGAAGGCCGTAGATAGTGTCAACATCAAACTGCAAAGGAGGGACGAAGGTCATTATAAATTTTTTGATTTTAAGGCACTAATGACAAAATTGTCAATAGTGCCGCTCAAACCTACTTAAGAGACCAAAAACGTGATGAACTGTAAGGCTTCCTCCAAAGAGCTATTTTTGGTTTTTTCTTTAGAGAGAGAAACTTCTAAAAATACTACGAATCCGACCGCCTGAAGCCGGACAAGAAGAAGAAATGCTCTATGGTGCGGCTACGCGTGGTACTTCTGATTTAGGGAGTTTCTTCAAACTCCTTGAGGTAGGATTTCTCCCTACTTGGGTTTTATTCCTATTTTAAGTGTTTTGTCGATGTTTCGGTTGTTTGAGGCCGTGAGGGGCCGTTTGATCGGTCCCAAAACATGGGACCGAATTGATAAAATTTTTGGGAGAAAAATGGAGCAGCCCGTGGCTGCTCCACTCGCTTGATTTGGGTCTACAATGATGCAGGTTTGTGTGTTAAATCATGCTTGATTGAATTCGCCAAACGGCCGTGGAATTTCGGCCCAATTAAGTGAACTACATTCAGGATCTTCGAATAGTAAACCGAGGGTTTCACTATTCTCAAACAATATTCAAGAATATATTTTTGTGAAAATATGTGTTTGGTTAAGTAATTCGAATCGAATTGCTTGTGTTTGAACATTAGCCCAAGTGAGCTAATTTTGATGTTGAAATGATAATTACACAACATGTTTGTGTGATTTAATTTTTTATGCGAATATATTCGTGTTTATGTATTTGTATGTGATTAGGATCAATTGGAACTAGCATACATGTATTCCATATGTAATCGAACATCCTAGGAATATAGGAGTTAGTGCGATGAGTCTAGAGAAACAAGGTTCGGAGGGTAGTCTAAAATGTAAATTACTCCGAGGGTACCAATCAACAATATATATCAACCGGAGCGCCCGCTGGATATTTATTCATCGGAGGGTAGTCCATTAAATAAATAATATATACAATCGGGCCGGAGCGCTCCAATTGATATATATTCACTCCGAGGTTGTCCACTAATAATATAATAATTCCTACTACGAGGCTTAGGCGAAAAGTGAGAGAGTCGGTGGAGGACTCGATCCGAAGCCAAGCTGCGTAGACATTCAAGTAGGATCATGCATTTGCTTGAATGGGGTGTTTACTTTGGGAACATTGCACTCCGTACTTAGGTGGTGAGTAGCCCAATTTAGGGCGATTTCTCCTCCCATCGAGCTTTAGCCTCACCCCACGTGATCCCCTCTATTTCATGGTGCACTGTGAGCGCGAGAGACGGCTCGCCCTGTAGATTTATTGTGAAGAAAGCCGATGTGGCTTTGGTGGTCGTATATGTATTAGAATTTCTAATTTTAATATATGTATTGTTTAAGAGCAAAATATCAACTCTTGTAACTATTGGGTATATAGTTGGTTTCATACTTGGCATGTACATTGAGTATCGTTGTAAAGCCCATGGCCGTATTGGATAGGTATTATATATTGGACCGTTTGGGATTCTTCGTGTATATGCAGGTATCAGATTTGGGTGGTAGGAGCCCCGCATAAAGGAGACTGCCCGATTTAAAGTGGTGTGCTCAAAATCTTGACATCCACTTGTATTCGCGTTGATGGGTAGTCAACTGACCCCTAAGCTTGGGGGCTCATTAACATCGTACTCATAGTCATTGATTATGACATTAATTTTAAAAAATTTCAAAATGTTTTTAATACTATAATAAATAACTACAACATTAAGATAAAAAAAAAAATTCAATATTATATTAAATAGCTACGGTATTATTATTTATGTACTAATTTTGATATTATTTTTATTTTTAACCTATTTTAATAATTTTATTTTTCAAAATAAATTATATATGTCCACTTTAAAATGATGAGAAATTATGTTTTGAAGGTTATTTAACCCTATTTGATGTAATTCATCGTACCAGTTTTCATTACATATTTTGTGAAGACAAAATGTTCATCTCCCCATCCAAGTCCAACACTCCCACTCAAGTATCTCCCTTCCCACAAATGCCACTCTTCCCATTTTTTTTCAATTCCCCAACGGAACTTGCTTCGACATTTTTCTTTTCCAATTAGTGTTCAAATTTTTGATTTTTGTAATAAACTGGAATAAATTAAATCAACTTTTTGATATATATCAACACATTTACCTATATTAATAAGTAATTTAATAAATATAAAACAATATTTTTTTCTTATTCATAATAAAATTTATTTATAATATTAATAATTTTCATATTTTAATCTTGTATTTTTTATACTTTTATATTTTAATTTTTTATAAACCTAAAATTTAAAAAAATAGAAATAAAAAAAAACCCACAAGCAAACTTTTTTAAAGGTAAAGTAATAAAAAAACCTTAACTATTTAACAAAAATATTATTAATCATTTTAGTATTCAATTTAAAAGTAATATTTGAAAGTGAATAAAATTAAAACGTAAATGTGTTACAAAACTAAAATTAACAACACTAACAATTAAACGATTTCTTAATTATAACATTGTTACTTCTAAATCTATATATGAAAATTATTGGAATTTTGTTTAAGGTTTTGATTTTTTGAAATTTGACTAGGGTGGAATTGGCATCGAAATGCTGATATTGAGTACAAAAAGAACTCCAAATCTTTTTCAGAAGCTTTTGTGGTCTTTTTTAATTTGATAGCTGGAGCTTAAGTTGAGAACACAACTTAAGACCTTCTTTTGACTGTACTATGAGACTTCCATAAGTAAAGGGAGCTTCAAATTGGACTGTTCCTACATGTTTTCTCTAAGGGCTAACTCTGGGCTGAAAGCCTTAGGAAGACCATAAAGGAATCTTTCCTTCCAGTAAGAAGCTCTAGCATCAGCTCTTACCATCAAGGTTGCTAAGAACACATCATAATACCATTTGAGATCACTCAGTGTTCTGCATCTTAAGTTTTGTAGAATTTCAGAAGTTCTTTCTCCATAAATGCTTGATCACGGCGAAGTGTTTGGTTATAGCATAAACCAATCTTATGATTGAGTTTTGTTCTCCTTCCTCATTTGTACTTTTTAAAATATGAAATCTTTCTTTTTCACTTAGGTAGTTTTCCCACCAAAGTTTTAATGTGCCATTGAAACCTGCTGTGACTAATTGGACAGCATTCCAATCATCATCTGTTTGCAAATAAGCAGTAGCTGCCATTTGCATTTGACGAAGCACAATGAAGATTTCATGTTCAGAAAGAGCATCTATATTCCAAGAATAGATGTACTAGCATTATAACTATTTTGTTTTGGTTGTTTTTCCTCAAATTGTAACCGAGGAGTAGTCTTGATAAAAAGTTTTTGATCTTTTGATAAGTTTTTAACTTGTTTATTTGTTCTTCTTCTTGTTCAGTAATATCTTCAATAAGTTTTTCTGAAACAATAGAATTTGTTTCTGATCCAATTTTAAGAAGTTTACTTCTGGGCTTTTGGAACAAGTAGGGATTTTGTTTCTTGGCCCTGCTAATTTTTGTGTTAAAAGTCTTATCAATTCATCATTACTTTTATTACCTCCTAATTTAAGGGGTTTTATTGGTTTGAATATAAGACTTTCTTGTTTTTCTTCTTGTTTTCCTTTTCAGGTTTATAATTTTTTGTAAAGCATTTACTTTCAATTCTATTTAATCGAGTAGAAAGTGTTCCTAGAATTTGATTTGTAAAATTATTTTGTTGTCAATGCCTTTATATCTTTCAGCTTTTGTCATTCCTGTTTTCTATATCTTCTTTGAATCAATTTAGTTTAAAAAGGTGAGCTATTATTTCTACACCTTGAGCCTTTATTTACTTCCAAAGGGATGGGTTGATACTCATCTTCTTCGTAGTATTTGTAGGGTCTCACTGCCCACTCGACGAGGGGTGGTCCCATCGCAGGCTCCCTGCTGGCTGCCGGCAGCTCGACCCTCACATTTGGAAGGCTTGTGGTTAGCTCATCTGAGAGCCTGACGCCAACCCAGCTAGTAGCCCACAGGCCGGAACTACCTCGAATGCGGGTATCTAAGCTCATGGTCCTGTGTCTCGAGCCCACTCGAGGCGAGCAAAACCCCCGTGAGCTAGGGGATAGCTCAGGAGGGACCACCCTCGGCCGGAGGGCCAGTGGGCCCATAAAAAGGCGCCCATATCTCACGTGTCCTCACCGGCCCACTCCGACGAGGGTCATGTGTCCACCATGCTTGTCCTAGCTCACAGGGCTCCTTTCACCCGTGGGCTCGAACTGGGACCATGAGCCACTCCATTCGAGGTAGTTCCCACTACCAACTGGGCTACAAATAGTGACTTGTCTTCTAATGAACCAAGGCAAAAACGTGAAGGCCATTTTTGATGCAAATGAGCTTTGGGTTTGAGAGCTTTAGAGAGAGAGAGGCCTCTAGAATAATGAATTCAAGATCCGACCGCCGGCGGTCTTCGGGCGAAGGAAAAGGTTCTAATGGGCAAAGCCACGTTGATTCCGGATCGGAGTTTCTTCAAACTCCTTGAGGTAGGATTTTCCTTACTTGCGCAGCATTATTCCCATTTTTAAGGGTTTTTCCATGTTTCGTTGGTTCAGGCCGTGAGGGTTGTTGATCGTCCCCAAAACTTGGGACCGAATTATTTGAATTTATTTGAGATTTTTTGTTAGGGCCGTGACTGTCCAGAATGTTAGGGGCTGTTTGTGTGGAATTTGGCATTAAAATACATGCTTGAGATGATAAAGGCCGGGAATGGGCCGCTTGATCGGCCCTAAAACATGGGACCGAAGTGTTAGAATTTTTGGGAGCCGATTTGGGCAATCTGCATGACCTATGGACTGTTATGGGTCCTTTGTGATAATTTATCTACTAAATTGCGCTTTGGGTGTTTATGAGACCGTATTGTGTAAGAAATTCGTTCCAAAAAGTGAAACCGAGACACATGTGGGCTGCCCGTGATGCTCTTGATCAGCTGGTTTCGGACCGTTAAAACTGGGGTCTGTCAGGTGAATTGATAAAATCATCCATGTGTTTGGCATTTGACTTGTGTGGAATTGAATGGATTGGTATGTGTAGGAATTAATTGGAGTTGGTTGATCAAAGAATTATTAGGTTAATGCTTGAGGTAAGCACAAAATGACGCGAATTATATAGAATTAAATCAGGTCAGAAGCTACTGTGATGATTATGATTTGCTCAAGTGAGTTAGATCAAGTGATGATTGAAGTGTGGAATTACATGTGTGTACCAGGAAGTTGATTGAAAATATGCATATTGTCATATTGTAAAATGGTTTTGAAAAATGGCATAATGTTTTCATATGCACTGCAACCTAGAGTTAGGTGAGTGCATGACAAGGTATTTTATAAAAACGGATATGGTTGCGAAAGGAATTTCAAAGGATGATATTCCGGAGAATTGGGTTGGGAGATGGGCCAACAGATCACTTCGGATGAGGACCATGACTGTTTCGGAAAGCTCACCAACCAATTCACCTCGGAGGGTAGTCTATTATTTTACCGAACATTTCGGTAGTGTATTTTCAAGAACAACGGGTTTTGTTTTGAAAATGATTATTTTCTCATACGGCTTAGGCAAGTGTGAGTGAGCTCTGAGGGACTCGTGACATGGGGATGACATGGTGACATTCAAGTAGGATCACGATTACTTCAAAGGTGTGTTTAATTTGGAGCACGTGACCGCACTTAGGTGAGTAGCCCACTTAGGCGATTCTCCCATCGAGCTTTAGCTCACCCCGTCTCGGGACCCCCTTATTTTTCAGGTACAAGGAGCGCTCGAGAAGACGATCCATTTTGAAGAAGCCGGTTTGTGGCTGATGGCTCTTGACAAAACATGTATTAGAATTGTAGATTTTAATATATGTTCAGATAAAAATAAAAGTGTAAACCATGTAATTATTGGGAGATAATTGGAGAATAGCTCGTGATATGTGTTTTGAACAGTATTAGTTAAGGCCCAGTGGCCGTATTGATATATTGTATATACTGGATTGTTTGGGGACAGGTATTTGGTGTGTATTGTATTTGGGTAGAGCTCCCCAGACAAAGCGAGACTCGCCCGATTTTCATGGTGTCGGTAACCCGGAGTCCACTTGTATTCCACGCGGGTCGACGGGTAGTCAACTGGACTTCGGGCTCGGGGCCAAGATTTGACTTCCATTCTTTTGGAACATATTTATTTGAGAAAAGGATATTTTATTTGATTGTTGCCGCATAAATATCAAAATACGTGTGTGAGACCCCGGAAACCATGTTTCTAAGGAAGGATAAAATGGTAATTTCTACTGAAGGTAATCCAGAATTTTTCTAGATCCGGATGATCTAAACGGAATTCACCGTTGAATCATTCCTCACAAATCAGCTACGTCGACTTCGTTTAATTCGAGATACCGGAAATTTGCCGCTTTTTCAGGCACGAGGACTGACACTTGGCACGCTTTGGGAGGGGCCGCAGGCGCCACGTGTCCGCTGGCAGATGCGCCAAACTTGAGGTCAAGTGGGCCCACTTAGAGGTTACATGGCATGATGCCATTAGAGGATATCTCAAGGCATTGATAAGGATAAGGGGGTAATCCAAGGTGTCCTAAATGAGAAATGGACATGTATACGAGAGATCTTCCTTCTTGACCCTTTCGCCAAGTCTTCCAAATCAGTTTGGGAGGGAAGGAGAGAGGGAGAGGACCAACCCGAAAGGGAGAGGAGGAAGAGAGGGTTTTTGCAGAGAGAGAGGCCCACCTCTCTCTGTACCCCTACTATGACCGTTGGCTTCCGACGAGACAAGGAGCAAAGTTGCTCCCCATGGCAAGGACTACACGTGGTTACCAGCCAGGAGTTTCGACAAACTCAGAAAAAGGTAGCTCTTTCTCCTACTTGCTTTACTCTTTACTTAAGGGTTAAGTGTAATGGATGGGGATTTGTCGAGGCCTGATGGCTGTGGTTTGCCCAAAAGCTTGACCGAGTTAGGAAACTTTCAGAGGTTTTGGATACCCATGCATCGTTTGGGTGTTTCGGTTGATTTGGCGGGTGTCATGTTATTACCATGAGAAAATAACATGTCAAAGATGCCGTGGCAGTTCCAAGACGAACCGCCGTGATAGTGTCTAAATTTATGGGAGCTAAGTTTATGTTACATATAAACTCGAATAACATGATGTATGATTAAATTATGTTAATATATGCATGAGTGATATATTAGCATGTAATATGTTTGTGCCATTGCATCGCACTTAGGTATGAACCATGAGGAAATTCCAATCGCTGGCTTCTTTGCTCCACCCTGGCCGTGGGGACTATTTTTTTTTAGGTACGTAAGATTTACTAGTGGATGAACGCCTGGCCTACATAGAGAAGAAACGGCCAAGATGGCCTTATCTTGTCTTGTTCTTTGTAAATTACGGGCAAGAAACCCATTTTTGTATAAATTGTAATTAAACCTAATTTAATAAATCATTTTGTAAAATATATAATTGTGTTGAATGGATATACGGACCCAATCAATTTGGTTTACATGTACGTGCCTCACGATGTGAGACACGTGGATTTCAGCCCGGGTTGTGGTGGTCGACGGACACCGGGATTGGGGCGTCTGAAAATGTGAACATTGGAATATTCATTTCCATTGTTTCCCATAGTTTGATACCATTGTTCTCTAAATTTCTCTTTTGTTTCTTGAGATAATTTTGAGAAAAACCATTGCTTTTTCTTTATGTTCTTGATTTTGCTTCTTTCTCAAGTATTCTTTGTCTAGCCCCTAAACACATTTTACTATTTGTCATCATGTTGGGCTGAGAGGGCTCATCATTTGGTGACATCATTTGAGAAAATGTTGGAGACCTATCTGGAGAGTTTTGAATGTTTGGTTCAGTCCTTGTATATTTTAAATCTGGAATAGTAGATGAATAGTCTACTTCTTCTAGATTTAAGTTTGACTGAACATTTGATCTTCTGGAAGGAGTTCTAATTTCTAAATAAGAATTAGAAGACCTTGCAGAATATGATCTTGTTAAGTTTTCTTTTCTTGGCTCGAGAATTAATTTGAACATTTCCTTGTCCATCTTCTATTATGGATAAGAGTTTTGGTTAATTATTCGGTTTTGGAGCTAAGAGTTGTTGAAATTCATTCGAGAGGATTGTGTTAAACTTCCCATGGAATAGGTTTTGGAATTATAATTGTTGAATTTTCTCATTTGCTTGCCAAATTAATGTTTGATCTTTTGGTGAGGACAAAGCGATTTGGATTAACTACGAGGTCATTACTTTGTAGTATACCGCGTATGCTATAAGTATATTTCTTGACCTAGGATCCATGTCATAATTTTGAGTTTGAATGTTTAGAGTTAAGGCTTTATGAATGCTCTTATCATTCCTCTGATCCCCAGCTCTAGATTTGAATGCAGTGAAATACAGGTCAAACGATGTATTTGTTTCCATTAATCCTAAAGGGAATCCTGGAATTTGTTATGTCTTGCATCCACCTTGAGACATATACATATAAATTTGTCCCAACCACAACTTTGGTTAGGGTTTGGTGCTACTGGATAGCTCCTATGTAAATTTTGAATTTTCTTTTTGAATTTGTTCTAGATCCTTAAGATCTAGAAGTTTCAATAGTTTACATCTCGAGAACCTATTGAATGAGTATTTTAAATTTTGATTCTATAATCTTTTGAATTCAAAGTTCCTATTTTGTATAGTTCTTTAATATTTTGTTTGGCATTTCCCAATTTTGATATCTTTGTTCCCAATCTTCTATAGAAGCCGAGAAAGTTTGTTTTCAGATTGTTGGGTCTTTTCTTCTTATTGTCTTAATTGTTCATCTATCTAGATGAACTAGTATTCGAACTAGTACCTACAAATTTTTTGATGAAATTGACATTTCTATCCTTTCACAGTAATTGGGATTCTAACATTTAGAGGACCTGCAAGGGACCACACCACACACGGGGCTTTACGGTGACCAAACGGATGCTGAGGTGATAACGCTAGCGTGGGAATCCTGATTATTTTGAAAGAATACAAATACAAAATTAATCAAAAATTTTGCGGGAACTTAGCTCTGATACCAATTCTCTGGGACCTTAAACAATTTGAACATATATATTTTGAGCAGTAAATATTAAAATTTTGGCTTGAGTAACTGATAGAATTTGATTTCTTCAAAAGTACGGCGTTGTAACACTTCTTGGGTTTCCTGTTTAAACACCACTTAGTGGGTTCGGGAGGTTTGAGTTTCGGCTGATATACTATTTGAGATTGAATATATTTGAGCAAGCTTGTGCAAGCAGTCACGAGTACGAATCAAATAAAAAAACGATATTGAATTTGAATTGAAATTTATTGAACTGAAAACTTACAAACTTTGTTGAAAGCTTTTGATCAGGAAAGCTTAGTAAGCAAAAGTTGGATACAAGAGCTCTCGAGCTTCTCTCTCTAACTTCCTTATCTCTCTAAACTTATCACCTTTAAAAATTTAGGAGACAACCCCTCCTTATATAGGAAATTTTTGGTTGAAATAGAAACTTTGGCGTCCACGGTGGATCACACATGTGACTTTGAAGGGTCACATACTTTTTTAAGAAGAATCACTGTCTCTTTGCTTTTTGAAGAGTCTTTGCTTTTGTGTCGGCAATTTTGTTTTCTTCTATGAGTGGAGCTTTTCTTTTTAGAAAGTGGGGACAGCTGTGTGACGTTTGAAATGATGCAGATCTTATCACACCACTTGTGGGTCGGATTTTCCATTCTTCATTAAATCTGTCGGAAGAAAGCATCGGAATTGATTTCTTGGAATTTTGAGCACATGCATTCTGCGAGGCGAGAACTTGAAGATGTTGATATCCTCCTTATCATCCTTACTCGAGGGAGTGGAGGAGGCTAGTAGCACATGTCTTCATTTCTTCGGAAGAAAATTTTGTCTTTGCTTCTTTGTGTCATCCTCGTCTGAGTGCGAGTCATTGAGTTTTGAAAGCGTCTCATCGAAACCTGTTTGGATTTGTTTGAGATAGGCGCATGGCTGTATTTGAAGGAAATGAGTTTCTTGTTATTGGGCTGGCAAGGACTGGGACCAAGCGGTACCTTGGCACTTTGAAGAAGGGCTTTTCAAATTGGTCTTTGGGAAACCCCGGTCCATTTTTGGCGACATCAAACTTTGGAAGCGAGAGATTTTGGCGGCCCACCATTTTGATTTGAATTCCCTAACTTAGGGAATGTGGGGAGGAGGGCTTGGATGGGATTGATGGGTACCTGAGTATGAAGATCGAGTTCTTGAACAAAGAAAAGTGAATAGCTATTTCGGGAGGAAAAAGCTCAGTTGTTGAAATAATCAAAGCTTTTGTTGAGGACAGAAAATATTTGGATTAGCTCCCGCTAAAAGCCATCATTCACAGAAACGATTTGGAAAAGTTTTTGAACTTTTTCATCGAGTTAAAACGAGAATGAGTTTTGGCACGATACGGAAAGTATGGTACCAAGCATTTTTGTAGTCATAAAAATCAAAAGTTTGAGGATCAAATGTTCAGAAAGTCTTTTGTGGGTAAAATATTTTGACTGATCTTTTTCATTAATGACTTTCAAAATTTTGCACATTTTGAGTAAGCAAAGTCATTACCCTCGGGGTTCATGACATGAGATATTTGAGCAGACTCAGGTATCTCTACAGTATGGTCGTAGAATTTACGGGTTTTAGTATTTCGTTGAAGTAGAAATACTTTTCATTTTGAAAAATCTTTTTGACCTCAATCTACACTTTGATGATATATGATCGAGGTTAAAATTTGAGTAACAATTTTTGTTCTTTTTTGTTTGGTATCTAGAAATTTTGGAGTTGGTGTTTGAAAGAGGTTAAGGTTTTCCCAAAACTTGGCGATTTGAAGTTTGAGGCCTTTTCATTGTAGAGGCTTTTGGAAATTGGGTTTGATTGGGATCGGCTGCCTGCTCATTTTCCACTGTAAAGAGATTCGAAGTGAAAGAAATCAGGTAAAACATTTGAAGATCCTTTGATAAATTCAATTTCAAAATCAAAAACAGATAAAATAGCTTGCCATCTGGCAAAAATATGTTTTGAAACTAAGTTTTGGGTATCTTTTTTGCAATATTTCTTCTTTGCAATCAACTCTTAAAATAATTTTTGTTGAAAAGCATCACTTTGAAATTTTGAATGCATAAACGATGGCTAAAAATTTCTTTTAGTTGAATAATTCAATTGTGGACCACTCCAAACACCAGAGTGAAATCTAACAATTGAAATTTTGTTTTGAAAATCTTGTTTTAAAATCCCACCATATCCTATATTGGAGGCATCTGTCTCTATAATAGGAAAGGCTTCTGGGTGAAGGATACCTAAGCAAGGAAGTTCCTTAACTTGGATTTTGACTTGTTTGACTACCTGGGTATGTTCATCAGACCAAGGTAAAGGATTTTCTTTAGCTTGCTGAAATAAAGGCTTGATTAAAATCCCAATATTTGGGTAAACTACGATACATAGTTAAGGCTTCCTAAGAACCTTTGTAGCTGTGTTTTATCTTTGATTTCATCGAAATTTGTTTTGCAAATCTATTGCTCTCTGTATAGGGTTTATTTGGCCTTGATGAATATCTGACGCCCCGAAACCCGGGGTCAGTTGACTACCGTCGGCCGCGGAATGTAAAAAGTGGAGGTCGGGTTAGACGCCACGCCTAGAAAATCGACGAGTCTCCTTTGTACGGGGAGCTCTACCCAAATACAGAACCTGTATAAAACCTGTCCCAAGCAGTCCAATATAATCCCAAGGATAACAACATGGATAAAAACGGCCACTTGGGCCCATAAAACAATATCCATCAACCATATCAACCATGTCCCATAGTTCTAAAAGTAGTAAATGGCTCTGATACAACATATATCAAATAGAGTTCTAATACATATGGAAAACCATCAAAACCACATCAGCTTTCTTCAAACTTCGACTCCTAGGATGAGCCATCCTCGCACGCTCGTACAGTAAAATAAGGGGTCCCACGGCGGGTGAGCTAAAGCTACGATAGAAAATCGCCACACAAGTGGGCTACTCACCACCTAAGTGCAGTGCAATGTTCCAATTTAAACAAACATTCAAAGCAAATGCATGATCCTGTGAATGTCTACACTTGACCAACTCAGGATCCAGGAGTCCTCACAACTCTCACACTCGCCCTAAGCCTTGTATGAGAATTAATATTTTATTAGTGGACAACCCTCAGTGTATCTCATCAGTTAGGCGCTCAGACGATTGATATATATAAATTCAATAAATGGACTACCCTCCGATGAATATATATCAAATGGGCCGCTCCCGACGGTTGATATATTATTTGAATTCAGAATTTACCCTCAGGCCATTTTACATTATTAGACAACCAGAACCATTTTCTCTAGACTTGTGTCTCATGCAACTCTGTGGTCCTAGGATGTTCAGTGCGTATGGAATGCATGTAAGCTTGATTCCAATAAGTCTAAACCACATGCAAATATATAAAACATACCAGATATATTTACATAGGTAAAAATTAAATCACCTGAAATGTTGCCAAATTATCATTTCAAACACAAAATTATTTCCTTGGAAACAATGTCCAGGCACAAGCAATTCGATTCGAATTACTTAATCAAACCCAGATTTTCCCAAAAATACATTTTTTGGGGCACCCTTCCTAGGAACAGTAAAACCCTAGGGTTTTGTTACGGATTCTCCAAATAATTTATCGTTTCTATATATAAACCATCTCATATGGCCATTTGACCTCCAAATCCATTCAACACACAATTCCGACACAAAATCAACATTTTCCCTTCTACATTAATTGACGTATAAGTACGCTCCATTTAGTTTTAAAAAAATTTGTATTAATTCGGTCCCATGTTTTGGGACCGATCCAACAGCCCCTGATGGCCTAAATCGACTCAAACATTCGAAAAGTACTGAAAATGGGAATAAAACCCAAGTAGGGAGAAAATCCTACCTCGAGGTTTGAAGAAACTCACCTAAAACCGGGAATCCACGCGGCCTTTGTTCCGCGTGAATCGTTTCCTTCTGGCGAAGTCCGTTAACGGTCGGTTGTGTGCAAACTTAGAGAGAAGCGCTCTCTAAAACTCTCTCAGCCAAGCAGCTCTTTGGGCCAAAGAAAATAATGGCTTCTCACGTTTTGGCTTGTCTTAGGGAGAGATGAAAGACTATTTACTCTTTTGTCTTTTGTGACTTAAAAAATCAAATCTCTAAATGACATGTATGTCATAACTTTGCAGTTTGATATTAGGCACTACCTCGGTTGTCCATTTTCATCATTTATCTACTCCTTACCACTTGCTGATACATGAGTACATGTTATATGTGGCTTCGTCACATCAAAACAGATTCTGACCCAGAGCTTGATGCCTCGAAAAACGTGTCGACAAATGTCTCGAAGAATTAGAAATTTTAATTCTTAGATTTCGTGAGGCGATTCTTAGTGCAATCAGTTTCATCATCTGAAGTCCTAGAAGGGTGAATTAAGGATTTTTAACAATAATTACAATTTTGTAATTAAAGTACGATTTTGCCTTATTAGAAAGTGGAATTTCTGGGTCTGTTCTCCACTCCTTAAAAGGAATTTAGTCAGAAATTCCAAGACAATTATAAACACTCATGCATATGCAACGTATAATGTACCATGCATGTAAACTAGTTATTTAATTGTTAAACAACTAAACTACGTACCTTCATCCCTAAACAGAAGGGATAGGTGGCCCGCATTGTGTCATCGGCTCCCCCGCGTGAACTCCTCCACTCCCATAGTGTCTCCATAGTGCCTTCACTCGTCTCACGGTTTGCGTCGCAAAACTGAACAGCTATCAGCAATCGCCTTTAGTCCCTCCTCGAAGGTCCCATCCCGGAGTGTCGACCTCTGTATCTGTCCCCGATCAACACATGGGTTGGGTCTGGTGCGCCAGAGACGTAGACGTGGAAACACCTCATGGACACGACATGCTGGCGGTAGCAGCTAAGCCAGGTGCCCTTAGCCGAGTGCCTACCCTCTCAAGTATCTCGAAGGGCCCAATGAATCCGATGGCTTCACGCTTGCAGACACGTGACCACTCCCCTGCTTGGGCATCGCCTTCAAGAAGGCGTGAGCTGACCTCGAACTCTAAAGATTCGGCGTCGTAAATGCGCATGGCTCTTACGTGCGGCGTGAAGGCCCAATCGTATCAAGCTTACCTTCGGAGTGTCTCTAATCAAATCAGGACCCGATTGATGGAGCTCTCTCCACCTCGGTCGACATAGCAGTGATCTACATGGCCTCCCATATAGTGCCTCGATGCGGTGCCATGCAATATGCTCGCACAGTAGCGTATTGTAAGGCGAGTCTAAGGGCAAATGCTCCTCCTAGCTACCCTTATGATCAGGCGCATGTGTAACATGTCCTCATGCACAATATAGTCTCTGGGTGACCATGCATGCGAGGGTGGAGTGTGTACTCATCGTCAGCCGTGTACCCATAGCCTTTTGGAAACTCTTCAGTGCGCGTAAATCTCGGGTCTACATTCGACACTATGAATGCGCCTCCATGTAGTCGGACTATCTCACGAGATGTATAACCGGCGGGAATCTCAGGCGAGAGTCATGCCGGCTAGAAAATGTGACTGAGCCAGTCCTCTCAGCTGTACATCATCATACATCTTGTCAGAGTGGCAAGTAGGTCTGAGTCCGTGAAAGCGTGCTCCACTTCCACTCCATGCACCTCCCGGTAAGCTGGAAGTAGCCTGCGGCTTCTAATGCTCAGCCTTTACTTGCTGACATGTGAGACATCGTCGAACAAAGGTCCCTACGTGTCTCTCTTCATCCCTCGATATGCGGCGGCGAATCACGAGTACATCTTAAATTTTCCACCCTGAATGCTCTGCGTTTGATGAGGCGGTGGATACTAAGGCTCTCCACTACTCTCAGTGGATCTGACTGAGAGACTGCTATCAGTCCCTATATCTGAAGACTACCATACAGCGTGAAACTGATTGACCCTCGTCACCCGTACGGCGTACTCTTGTCACGATGGACACTATCTCTGCGTCCTGCCTTTGGGACTCAATCACTCTTGTTGGCTTGAGGCAGTGTAACCCAGCTAAACTCCCAAGTACCTTGAATCCTTTCATTTGTCACTGTAGCCCAAACGATGCCTGAGTCTCGAGCATCGCCACTCAGGAAGCTATTTAGCCACAGGCTCCTCGGCCGACTGGCGAGTGCATCGGCTACCACATTTGCCTTACCATGGTGGTAATGCAAAGTGAAGTCATAATCCTCCAGAGACTCCATCCATCTACGTTGCCTCATGTTAGGTCTCGCTCGTGAAAATGTCACTTGAGACTTTATGGTATGAGTACACCTCGAGACTCCTCACCATATAAGTGAGTAGGCGCGGATCTTCAGGCGAGACTACGTGCATCATCCATGTCATGTGTGGGGGTAATTCTGCTCCTTGATTCTTCAAGTGACAGGAACCGTAGCTACTACCTCACGATTTGCATCAAAACACATCGATCACGTCCTCGAGGCATCGCGATACACTTTGTAACACGTCCTATGCGGAACTATCAAGATGGGAGCGAAGTAAGTCTCTTCTTCAACTCTGGAATGCCCTCCCGGCATCGGTCATCCCACTCCAGGCTTGACCTCCTTCGAGATTGACTGGTCATAGGTGCGATACGGAGAAATCTGATGAATCTCTGTAATACCGGTAATCCCGAAACTACGTATCTCGGCGACCGGTCTCTCCCAACTCATCAACTTTGCCTCTCGACCTTGGCCTTTGACCCGAGGGTCCAGTTAAGACTACCGTCGACGCTGAATATCGAAGTGGAGGTCAGATTTTAAACAGCCACTTTAGAAAATCGAGTGAGTCTCCTTTATACGAGGCCAATTAAAATACATGAAACTGTCCCAGCGGTCAATTTATACAATATAATCCCAACATGAGTAAAAATTGCCTCTTGGGCTCATAAACTAATACTCATAAGATCAATTATCATAACTATTCATGATTATCTCCAAATAATTCAATACTTGATAACACTTTTGGTTTTATACAAACATATATTAAAACCTACAATTCTAATACATGTTATGTCCAAAACCATCAAGCCACAAACCGGCTTCTTCAAAATCAACCTCAAAATGAGATGTCTCCTCGAGCGCTCCTTGTACCTGAAATAAAGGGGTCAGCGACGAGAGTGAGCTAAAGCTGATGGAGATAGCCCTAAGTAAACTCTCACCACCTAAGTGCGGTCTGTCTCTGAATCAGCTGTGCCTTCCAGTATCGTGATACTGCCAAGATAATGCACATGTCATCCCCATGTCCACGAGTCCTCAGGCTTCATCACACTTGCACAAGCACATTAACAGAAAATGTCCATTTCCAAAGCAAACTTTGCATTCTTGAATACCTCTCAAAGTATTCGGTAAAATATGAGACCACCCTCCGAGGTGAGTGGTTGGCAGTGAGCTTTCAGCTTGATCATGGTCCTCATCGAAGAGTCATTGGCCCATCTCCCGACTGATTCTCAGGAATATCTGTGAAATTCTTTCGCAAACATATCATATTTTACAATACACCTTCATCATGCACTCACCTAATTCTAGGCTACCCCGGTGCATGTATGAAAATGCATTATGCCATTTTCAAAATCATTTACACCATATGTCAACATGCATATTTTCAATCAACTATAATTACACGCATGTAATTCCAACACATCAAGCATCACCCAATTTAGCTCAATTGAGCAATTCATAATTTCATCTCCAATGGCCTATGCTCACAATTATATTCCATATAATTGAGCAAATCACAATCTTTATTCCCAATGGCCTATACATACACAATTATATTCCATATAATTATGACTTCATGTTAATCCTCATTAAGCATTAACCTATTGATTTCTACACCACACCAAATCAAGTCACTCATTTCATACAATTTCATACCAAAACACATGGACAATATATACTCATATTGTGAATATATTAATTTGTTTAAGGACAGTATTTGCGAGTATTGTATTTGGTGAGCTCCGTGCAAAGGGACTACGCGTTTTCATTCGAAAATGTCGAGGTCACCCGACATTCCACAGTATTACCAGGGTTGGCGGTGAGTCAGCGGGTTCCCCGGAGTTTGGGCGTCACATTTTCATTGCATAAGAGGCTTTTGAAGTGGGTTTGATTGGATGCGCTTTGCTGCTCATTTTCCACTGTAAAAATTCAGTGAAGAATCGGGTAAAACATTTGAAGATCCTTTGATAAAGTCCAATTTCAAAATCAAAACAGATAAAATAGCTTGCCATCTGGCAAAATCTGTTTGAAACTAAGTTTGAACATCTTTGCAATATTTCTTTTCGTAGCTTTTATGATCAACTCTTAAAGAAATTTTTTGTTGAAAACATCACTTTGAAATTTTGAATGCATAAAACAATGGCTAAAATTTCTTTTTAGTTGACTAATTCAATTGGACCACTCAAACGCAGTGAAATCTAACAATTGAAATTTTGTTACTGAAAATTTTGTTTTAAATCCCACCATATCCTATATTGGAGGCATCGTCTCTATAATAGGAAGGCTTACGGGTGAAGGATACTAAGCAAGGAAGTTCCTTAACTGGATTTTGACGTTTTGACTACACAGGTATGTTCCCTCAGGACAAGGTAAGGATTTACTCTTTAACCTTTGATAAAGGCTTGATTAAAATCCTAAGATTTGGGTAAAACTTCGGCTACATAGTTAAGGCTTCCTAAGAGCCTTTGTAGCTGTGTTTTATCTTTGATTTCATCGGAAATTTGTTTCAAGTCTATTGCTCTGCAGTATAGGTTTTATTTGGCTGCTTAATGAATATCAAATCCTAAAAACCTAATAATTGTTTGAAACAATTTAATTTTTGTTGCGAGAGATTACTAATATTATCTCTTACAATTTTTTGAAAAATTTTTTAAATGTTTGAAATGCTCCTCAATTGAATTTGAAAATATAAGAACATCATCAATGTAAACAATAGAAAATCTAGTGTATTCATTGAATATTTCATTAATCATATTTTGAAATTCTGAAGGGCATTTTTGAAGTAAATGGCATCACATTCCATTCATAATGTCCAAATGGAACTGTAAATGCAGTTTTGTATCTATCTTCTGGTTTAATTTGAATTTGCCAGAAACCAGATTTCATATCAAATTTTGAAAAAATTGTTGCATTATAAATCCTTTGAATTAAATCCTTTTTATTAGGTATTGGATACCTAATCCATTGTAGGACTTTATTCAGTGGTTTATAATTAATCACTAACCTTGGAGTTCCTCTTTCTAATTCAGAAGCTTTTTGGACATAAAAAGCTGCACAACTCCATGGTGAATGACTAGGTCTTATAAGTTTTTTATTTAAGAGATCATTAATCTCTTTTTTGCAATATTCAAGGAGTTCAGGACTCATTTGAATAGGTCACAGCTTTAGTAGGAATTTGTTTTTTCGAGAGGAAATCTTTTCATGCTAGGTAAAGAAACCATATCAAACTTTCTATTCGAAATGCATTTGGTATAGAAGAACAAAGATTTTGCTCTATTTGTTTTTGGATATTTTTTATTCTTATTTGAATTACATTTGTAAAATTTTCTTGATTTTCTTATATTGTATTTCTTTTACGAAGAAATTTTACATGTTTTGTTTTTCTTTGATAAAGAAATAAAATCTTGAACTTGATTTATTTCTTTAACCCGATACCTCTATAAATTCAAAAGGAATTTCTTGACCATATATTTAGTTTTAATCCTTTATTATCAATTTGAAAGGATAAAGTTGTGTTAGGAAAGAGTTCCTAAAACAATTTGATGACTTATATTTTTGACTACTAAGAATGAAGTTTCATCTAAATACCATTTGCAAATATGACTTGTGGTATTTGTATTGAACCTTGAAGGATCATTACTAGCGGTTGATAATCTTTGAGATGTTTTGCAAAATATACGGTAGGGATTAATCCTTCACAGCATACAATTCATCGGCTCTGAATCAATTAAAGCTATAAAAACTTCTTTGTAATCGAGTTGATTCTCAAGTTATCTTTGTATGCCATCTCATTTTTGTACTATAGTCATACTATGTACAAAAGTTTCAACTTCTTCATTTGTTTCTTACGTTAAATCTTCTTTTTGGATTTCTAAAGTTGGTTATTCTTTCTCCTAGGTTTGTGTACGAATTTTTTAATTCATTTATTTGAATTTTTATTTGTTTACTTCTTCACGCAAATCTGAAAGTTGCGAGTTCACATTTTATAATATTGAAACATATCTTTCATTTGATAAGAATTTGATAGATTTATTTTAGGCTTTGGTTTTGAATTTTGTTGTTCTAAAACCTTTCTTATATATTTTGCTTTAGTCTCTTTGTCTTCTATCTGATCAATCATTTTAAGAAGTAATTCTTGATCAGGCTGATAACATATTGTTGACATAAGCAATTTTCTATTTTCAATTTCTTTTCATTTTGAATTTGTTTAGAGATTTATCGGTTTCAAAAAGATGAAGTATTCTCGGAGACCAATCTTCTTCTTTATACGATAAAACACACCTTGTTTTTACAATTAGGGGCTA
>JAEQBH010004319.1:0-45000 GCA_016808115.1 Tetrastigma voinierianum | reverse complement strand
CCTATTGATTTCTACACCACACCAAATCAAGTCACTCATTTCATACAATTTCATACCAAAACACATGGACAATTTCAGCCCCTTTATCACAAACCCGGGACTGTTTTTACAAATTCCAAAATTGTGAGTAAGGGGCTTATTCACGGCAGCCCACACTTCCTCCTACACCTGCCTCTTTGGTGGAACTGATTTCATTCCCACTTTGTCTCCTAATCACCAAAGCATAATTTATCTAATAAATTATCACAAAACACCCCCAATTCAGTCCCCAAAACAAGGGAAGTGGGTTATCCATCAAGTAAATTTCCACTCATCTCTATTATCGTTCCAATTTTTGAAACCGATTATTAGCGACTTGGCCCCATGCATACCAACATAGAATTTAATACACACTTAACACAACAGCCCACAACAGCTTCTCTGGACTGTTACCTGACAAATTCAGAATTTCAAAAATTTATTGAGTCTTCTGGTCTGGGGATCGATCTCATGCTTACTCCCCACTTTTCCAGCTGAAGGCCAAACACATTTATTTCCAAAGGTACCCTGAACTTAAGACATTCAAATGCCTCTAATTCCCAAGTAGTCACTGATGGTGAGAGAAATCACCAAGAATTTAATACTCCAAGTTCCCATGTTCGACCGAGCCAATGGTGCTCACGTGTCAAACCAATCGGAAATATCAGTCGTCCCTTAAATGGGAATAAAACCAGCAGAAGAAAATCCTGCTCTCTTAGAGTTAAACAAACCAGAATCGGAGGCAGCAACCACGCTGTAGCTCGCTCACGCAGAACGCTTTCCCCTTCGTCCAATAAATCCAACTAGCCCGACTGCGGAGATAATCCTAGAGAGATGAGGACCTTCTCACTCTGTAATTGCCATCGAAGCTCACTGCATCACCAAATACTGCCTTCACGTTTTTGCTCTTGGTGTTTAAGTGAGAAGAAGACTATTGGCTATTTTGGTCTCTAGTCACTTAAAATCAATTTATAATACGATTATGTCTCGCCGAGTTTGATATTCGCACTGCTCGCCATCCATTTTCATTTCCATTTCTCTACTCATACACTTATGGTACATGAGCAGGGAGTTTTTGTCGCATTTAAAACCATTTACACCCGAATGCGGGATGCCTCGAAATGACTTAACGTCTTCGGGAACATTTAGGTTTTACTTATGTTGTGATTTCGGTATCTACTAACGGTATAACTGCTATCATCCGATCTAGAGAATTAATTACAGATTTTTAATCGCATCATAATTCGTATTAAATACGATGGCTTGTTCCATAAATCAATTTCTCAACATACAAGATATCTATATATAGATTTATATATATAGATATATTATTTATATATATAGATAACTATATATATATATATATCAGAAGATCCGAGAAATTCCAATTTGGCGGGGAATAAGGGCAAAATCGTAATTTTAATTACAAAATTGTAATTACGTTAAAAACTGCACTAATTCTCTAGATCTCGATGACGAAACGGATTGCACCGTTGGAATCATCTCTCACAAATCTAGTTAGCACATAAATGAATTTGCCGACGTCGACAATGAGCTCCGCACGCCGAGGTCACGCGCCGTGCCGTGTAAATCGTTTTCTCGATGCGACCGAAAGCCACATATAACATACTCACAAAATTATAAATGGTATGAGTAGAGAAATGATGGTGGAAATGGACGCCGAGATATAACAAAATCAAATCGAGAAAGATGGGACATAAAGGTCATTAACTAAATCTTAAGTTAAATGACATAATAGGGAATAGTTCTCCTTCTTCTACATTAGGCCAAAAGGAAAACGGAGCTCATTTCTTTCTGGAGATGCAAAGGGTTTCAATGGAGTTTCTAGAGAGAAGGTCTTCCTCTCTAGAAATACACGCGACGGACCGTTTTGGATTTCGACTGAGCAAGAAGGGAGGTGATCACTGATGAGCAAGCTACGCTGCACCCCAGCGCTTCATGTAGTTTTTGATAACTCCAAGAGGTAGGATTTTCTCCCTACTTGTGTTTTATTCCATTTTAAGGGTTTTTCGATGTTTTAGTTTGAGGCCGCGAGGGTCGTTAGACTCCAGCCCCAAAACACTGGACCGACCAGGAATTTTCTTAGGATTACCGGGCCGTGACGCCGGTAATCAAGTGGGCTGTTTGTGTGAATTTGGCATTAAAATGCATGCTTGAGATGATAAAGCCCTGAATGGGCCGCTGACGCCCTAAACATGGGAATCATGTTAGAATTCGGGAGCCGATTCGGGGCAATCTGCATAATCGTTACGGGATCAAGCATGGGAAGTCTTTGTGATAATTTATTCAATAAATTATGCTTTGGTGTTTATGAGACCGGTAATGGGTAAGAAATTCAGTTCCAAAAAGTGAAACCGAGATTGGACAAGTGAGCTGCCCGTGACAACACCCGTGCATCGCCGGGTTTGATCGTTAAAACAAATTCCGGTCAGGGAGAAACGGGCCATAAATGCCGATGTGTTTTGTATGGATCAATGAATGGCCGCGGATTGGCGGGTTCACAAGGTAAACCGTTGATTTGTGATTTTTCGGGAATAGTAACCGAGAGTTTCACCATTATTCCCAAATAAAGGTTCTAAGAATATATTTTGAAATTATGTAAGCTCCTAAGTAATTCGACCGAATTGCTTCTCGTTTACCATTAGCCCAAGAGAGCTAATTTGATGTGTGAAATGATAATTACATAAATATGTTTGTGTGATTTAATTTATGCGAGTATATTCATATTTATATATTTGTATGTGAGTAGATCGAATTGGAACCCGGTACATGTATTCCATATGCAATCGGAACATCCTGTGATGATGGGAGTTAGTGCATGAGATGAGTCTAGAGGAAAGTGGTTCTGAGGGTAGTCTAAAATATTAAAATGATCTGAGGGTAGTCCAAACTAAATAATATATCAACCGCCTGAGCTACTCACTTCGATATTTATTCATCTGAGGGTAGTCCACACAAACTAAATAATATATCAAACTGGCCTGAGCGCCTGCAATGATATTTATTCATCTGAGGGTAGTCCAATAACCAAATAATATATCAACCATCGAGCGTCCAAATTTGATATATATATTCATCTGGAGGGTAGTCCATTAAACAATTAATATATATCAATCATCTGAAAGGCCCAATTGATATATATATTCACCTGAGGGTTGCCCAATTAATAAAAATGATAATTCTCATACGAGGCTTAGCGAGTGAGAGAGCTTCCATGAGACTCCTGATCCGAGTTGGTCATGTAGACATTCAAGTAGGATCATGCATTTGCTTGAATGTTTGTTTAATTCCTGGGAACATTGCACCGCACTTAGGTGGTGAGTAAATTTCCACTGTACATTCTCCCATCGAGCTTTAGCTCACCCCCGCCGTGGGATCCCCTTTACAAGTACAGGAGCGTGCGAGGAGACGGCTCATCCTAAAGACCGTGGATTAGAAGAAAAGCCGGATTGTGGCTTTGGCTTGACGATATCTACATGTATTAGAATTTTCCCTAATTTTAATATATGTTGTATAAGAGTAAAACGTTTGAACTCTTGTAACTATTGGGTATATAGTTGAATTCATAGTTAGTATGCATTACGAGTATCGCTGCGGGGGCCCAAGTGGCCAGATACTCATGTGATTTGATCTCTGGACATATTGAATATATTGGAACGCCAATGTGCTCTATGTGTATTTTAATCGGGTAGAGCCCCCGTACAAAGGAGACCCTTGCCCGATTTTTTAAAGTGAAGGCTGCAACCCGACCTCCACTGTATTCCGCGGTCGACGGTAGTCAACGGACTCCCCGGTTTTGGGCGCCACATATCTATATATATAAATCTATATATAGATGTATATGATATATCTATATAGATATTTATATATAGATTTATATATATCATATATATATATATATATATCAGGAGACCTTAAAAATCCGCATTTCTAAGGAAGGATAGAACGGTAATTTCTACTAAAACTGAATTTTTCTAGATTTGATGACAAACTGACTTCTCCGCGTTGAACTCGTCTCATGAATTTAGCTACCACGTCGAATTCTAGATTCCGAGGTGGTCGATTTCACGCTTTTCGAGGCGTGTGTGTGGATGACAAATGGCAAGGTTAGGAATGCTACATGCCACACCAAGAGACGGACACTTGGTATGAAAGAATGGCTCACAATTAGCCATGTGTGGGAATGGATCCTATGGCTCACACTGGAGCCATGTAAGGGGTGATGTCATAAAGAAAGAAACCAAACGGAAATGAAGAAAAGGAAAAAGAAAACGTGGGGGAGAAGGAAAACAAAATATCCAGTAGCCATTTTCGTTTGGTTTTAGAGAGAGAAAGTCTGGCTTCTCTCTAAGATCTACGACGATCGGACCGTCGGCTCGCTTCAACGCAAGAGGCAAGTTGGTCTACACGCCGAGGCTACGCAGAGTAATGATTGGGAGTTTCGATAAACCCGAGAATGCAGTTTTTCTCCTACTTGCTTTACTCGCTAAGGGCTTTGTAATGGATAGGGATTTGTCGAGGCCTGATGGTTGCGGGTTTCGCTCCAAAAGCTGACCGGTTAAGAAACCCAGAGTGTTTTGGATAGTCCACTGAATCGCTTCAGGTGATCGTGTGACGTGGTGTCAAGGCTATGAGAAAATAACATGCTGATTGTGATGTTGCAGGCGCCTCCAAGATGGATCGCCTGACAGCCTTCCTAGCCCATGTGAGTTAAGTTTATGTTATTATTATAAACCGAATAACATGATGTGAAGGGACTTAAAATTGTTAATATATGCATGAGTGATATATTAGCATGTGTCAGATAGTTCGTGTGCCATCAGACGCACTTAGCGGAGTAACCCAAGTAGGGGGAAATTCCACTACCTGGCTTTGCCTACCCCGGGCCGTGGGACTATTTTTTTAGGCAATCAAGACGCGCTGGGGATGGACGCAAACAGGTTTTAGAGGCGTAAGAAACTACAAGATGGCCTTATCCCCGTATTTTCCGTTCTTTTGAAATTTCTGGGCTAGAGACCCATTTCTTGTATAATTGTAATTGGAACAAAATTTGTAATAAATCAATTTTGTGTAAAATATATAATTGTGTTGAATGGATATACGGGCCCAATCGGGTTGGTTTATTACGTACGTGCCTCACGATGTGAGACACGTAGATTTCCGCGTGTCGACGGTGGTAGTCAACGACACTCGACGGCTACATATATATCTATAGATAGATATCTATATATATAGATATGTATATATCTATAGATATATTTTATATACATCTATATATATATAGATATCTATATATAGATTTATATATCTATATATATAAATGTATATAGATATATCTATATAGATATATAAATCTATATATATATATATATATATATATATATATATATATATATATCTATATAGATAGATATCTATATATATAGATATGTATAGTACATATATATATATAGATATATAGATTTTATATATCTATATATATATATAGATATGTATATATATATATATATATATATATATAGATATAGTATATATAGATATCTATATATAGATATATACATATTTATATATATATAGATAACTATTCATCTGGGAGGGTTGCCTAATACTAATAAATTAATAATTCTCATAATGAGGCTTAGGCGAGTGTGAGAGAGTCGTGGTGAGGGCTCGATCCGAGTTGGGTCACGTAGACATTCAAGTAGGATCATGCATTTTTGAATGTTTGTTTAAATTGGAACATCAGACTAATTTAGTGGGCGAGTGCCCCCACTTGGGCGATTCTCCTGATCGAGCTTTAGCTCCACCCCCTGGCCGTAGGATCCCCTTTCACGGCCAGGAGCGTGCGAGGAGAAGACACCCATCCTAGAGACCATGGATTAGAAGAAAAGCCGACGTGGCTTTCGTCGACGATATCTACATGCAATAGAATCTTCCTAATTTTAATATATGTCAGATAAGAGTAAAACATTTTGAATTCTTGTAAACTATTGGGTATATAGTTGACTTCATGGTTAGTATGTATTATGAGGATCATTGTGGGCCTAAATGGCCAGACACCATGATTTGACTTCGATATATCAATATAAATCGACCGCTGGGATGTGTTTCATGCGTGATTTAATCAAGGTAGCCCCGTACAAAGGAGACTCGCCCCGACTCAAAGGGCGCTGTAACCCGACCTCCACTTGTGGACCCGCGGCCGACGGTGTCAACCCGGACCCCCAGGATCGTGTCACGTATCACATTGGGAGTTGTTTTCGTGATGCTTTGGAGTATTTGAGGCTTTTTGGTCGGGTTTTTTAGGAAAAAATGGACAAAATGATAAAAAATCTAGGCAATATGTCAGGGTCTTACGCTTTCACAAGATAGGGACCCCCACGCAAATAAGGTCCCGCACCACGACGTGGGGTCGAGAAGAGAGGATTTTTTCCATCCTCAGTTCACAAGGGTGATAGCAAGAGCTGGCCGCAAACAAGGGCCTCACGACATAGCCAATGTTTCACGCATGGAAAATCGCCGTGGCTGGGTTTTGTTTTGCTATTCGTTGTTCAGACCTGCCTATCGGATCAATGAGGACCCTATAAGTGTGTATGAAAGGATCCATACATGTTTGTAAGGTCAAGGAAACAGAGAATTGTAATCGCACTCGCGTACCGATGTTGGCAAACGAATAATTTTTATGCGCGATAAAGGATGTTAGGGTTCCGAGCACATATTATTATAGACCGTAAGACTAGATATATCAATGACATGACACTTTGTTATACGGGCAGGCACGCCTCCGATCGCTGCTTGGGCATTTTCGCGCTACGACACTTCCGTTAATGCGCGTGCATACCGACATGCGCTTCTGGTAAGATTCTCGCTAAAGGTAACGCGACTGTTATACACGGGGCATATTCATCGCACAGACCGCAGAGTGATATGACACTTCGCGTGTATGATAACACGGCATTTCCAGACGCTTCATGGTTTCTTACCGTGTTACAAACTTAGTATCACATCGGCATTCAGCATAATACATATGTTGTGTCCCCACCATTCTTATTATTGGTCTAGAAGTCAAACAATTATAAGGATAAGGAGTCTCAATAATGAATAAGAGTAAAGCAAAGTATATCATATGCTTTGGAATGCAACAATCCGCAATTTCTTGTAGTTAATCTCGAGAAATTCCAATTTAGTCAGCGCAAAATCGTACTTCAATTACAAAATTGCAATTTCGATTAAAAACTGCATCAATTTCTTCGATCTCTGATGATGAAACGGATTGCACCGCGTTGGAATCGCCTCCCGCCGAAATCTAAAAAGACGTGAAGTCGTAATTTTCCGAGACAATGGACCGCATCGCTGGTGGCATCGCTTCGTGCCGTGGGTGAACGATTACGCGACGAAAGTCACATATAATACATACTCATGTACCATAAGTGGTGGAGAAGAACGATGAAAATGGACGGCCGGCGAAGCCGAATATCAAATATGAGAAAAGAAGGACATAAGCATCATTTTCATAAATGTTTGACTAAAAGATCTAAATAGTGTACATGACCATCTTCTCCATTTAAACTAAAGAGAAAACGTGAATTAGAGGGAGAAAGAGGTCCAAAGGGCTGCAAACTGAATGAGATTCTAGAGAAGGTCTCGACTTCTCTCAGATTTAGACAAATCCGACCAGTCTACGGCCTTCGGACAAGAAGGAGAACGCTCTACGCGAGCAAAAACGCGTGACTCCGGACGGAGTTTCTTCAAACCTCGAGGTAGGATTTTCTCCCTACTTGGGTTTTATTCCCATTTTAAATGTTTTACTAATGTTTCTGGTTGGTTTGAGGCCGAGGTTGCTTGACGGCCCCAAAATACGGACCTAATTGCGGAAATTTTCGGGATTGTCGTCGTGGACGCCTAGCCCTAGAGAGATCAAGCTAGTGTTTTGAATTTTAAATATTACCGATAATCATGTACTGTTTGATTGAGGCCTGAATGGCCGTGGATTGCGGGTTCAACAAGTGAACAAAGCTGAGTTGGTGGATTTTCTTAATAGTAACCAGGTTTCACTATTCCCGAAACAAGGTTTTCTCAAAATATATTTGTGTGAAATATGTGTTTCGTCAAGTATCCAAATCGAATTATTTGAGATCACTATTAGGTTTATTGAGCTGATAATTTTTGATGATGAAATGTATAATGTATAAATATGATTGTGTGATTTTGATTGTTAGTATATTCATGTTTATATATTTGCATGTGATTGGGATCGCATTGAACCGGCACATGCATTCCATATAAAAATTGAAACATCCTGAGGACGGTGAGATAGTGCAATGAGATGAGTCAGAAAATGGTTCGGAGGGTTCAAACAGAGAAAACACCAGGTAGTCCAGAAACAAATAATATCAATCGCCTGAGCGCCCACCCGATATTCACTCCGAGGGTAGTCCATTAAACAAACAATATATCAAACTGCCTGAGCTGCCCACTTGATATATATTCATCGGAGGGTAGTCCATTAAACGAAATAATATATCAATCGTCTGAGCGCTCACCCTGATATATATATACATCGGAGGGTTGTCCAATTAATAAAATAATAATTCTACAAGGCTTAGTGGAGCGGAGAGAGCTCGAGACTCGAGATCCGAGTCGGGGTCATGTACATTCAAGCAGATCATGCATTTGCTTGAATGTGTGTTTAATTTGGAACATTACACTGCACTTAGGTGGTGAGTGTAAATGATTTAGGCGATTCCCATCGAAGCTTTAGCTCACCTCGTCAGGATCCTTTACAGTAATAGGACAGGCGAGGAGACTCGCCTGCCCCAGAGGCTAAGTTCTAGAAGAAAGTCAGAATGTGGCTTTGTTGATGTTTATATGTATTAGAACTAATTAAGTTTAATATATGTATTATTTAAGAGTGAAGATATTGTAACTCTTGTAACTATGGAATATATATAGTCATATGCATATTGGATATATTTGATATATATATTGCATATATCAATCGCTGGGACAAGTTATATGTGTTTTCAGACCAAGAGAGCCTCGTACAAAGGAGACTCTGCCCGATTTTCCTAAGTGACGTCTGCAACCCGACAGTCCACTTGTATTCCGCGGTCGGGCTGGGTAGTCAACGACCCTGCTCGGGGGCGCCACAATTGCATCGTGAGCTTAGGGTATACGAATACCTAGGAGCTCCCTGTTTGCATCCATCACCACTAGGTATGGAGAGGAGTATAGGTTTGGCGGAACCTATGGATAGAAAATTTGGGCCGAGGCCATAGCCGTATTAAGAGAATCACCACTAGTGGTTTGACGCTGAGTTTAGGTAATGGATTACCTAGAAAATCACTGACAAAACTAGGACACTACATGCACGTGTGTTGATGTGTTTTCTCAGGTGATTTGTGAATTAATTGCAGGATTGTGTGTATAACATGGTTTGTAATGTGTTATAATATTGTGTGCTTGGTGATTAGCACATAGATGAGTTAATGAAATATTTTAGAAAATGTTTGATGGTATAGTGTACAAAACCTGAATGTAATGAAGGGAAAATAAATTTTTAATAAATTTATTGATGGGAATTGAAGAAAATAGAAGAAAATAAATTTTATAAATTTATTTGAGTAGGAGAAAATTTTTCAAGGGAAAATCTGGAAAAATAAAATAAATTTTATAAATTTATTTGGTTACAAGAGGAGAAAATAATTTTCAAGGGTTTTATATGGTGTAAAATTGAAGAAAAGTGAAGAAATAAATTTTTATGAATTTATTTGATGTATTATGGAAATGAAAAAATGATTTTAGTGGATTTTAGAGATTTTTCCAATTTCTGGAAATAAATGAAAAAAATTAATTAATTTTTGGGCAAATCGTTCAAGCATAAACCCAAACATTGACATATTGAAAAAATAATTTTTACGGTAATACAAGCTTTTGTATCATATAAGGGTTTTCTGCTATCGGAGGTATTGTATTGTGAGAACAAAATTCTTAGACATAAGGTCGAGTTGTATTGCAAACTTAAAGGGCTTGTAGGGTGAGAATTGTATTGCACAGAGAGGTAGGCTAGCCATTGTATCGCAGATCAGACAAGTAAGGGGCCAGCTTAAAGTAAAGGAAATTGTATCGCAAATACAAATTTTGAAATGTAGAGAAGAAGGCTTGAGTAGCTTCTGAATCTGCATTGTGTTAGTTGAGGAGAAATTGTATTGCAACATTATATTGCAATATAGTGGGAAGCAAACAAATATATAAATTGTAATGCAATATACAAGAGTGTATCAAGGAAAGGTGCTTGGAAAATTGTATCGCAAGGTAAAGAGCAAGAAGGTAATTGTGTTGCAAATACAATTTTGTATTGCGGACGACAAGAATCCAAGGAACAAAGAAACCGTGAATAGTAATCATAATAAGATCTGAATAGCATCCATGAACAGCAAAAGTGAATATTAATCGCTGAATAAAGATAATAGTTAATCCTGGCCAATCGTGGAATGTAAGAAATTTCGAAAAAAATTTTTTTTTTTTTTTTTGAAAAATCAAATAAAATAAAATTTGATAAAATTTTTGAAAAATAAAAATTTCAAAAATAAAATTTTCGAAAATAAAGTTTTGTTGAAAACAATATTTTAAATGCAAAATGGATTGCCTTGCATTACCGTAAATGCAAGTAATGTTCGTATACACCGATTTATGTGTAAGGATTAGTGTCTCGGCCGTGGTCAGGCCTGCAGATATCAGACGCGTGAGCTAACTACCATTTGAAAATCGTGATTGCCGGTAGTTGCTGTAGGGAAATTATAAGTGGTGGAAATGCGATAGAAAAAGGGTAAATACTAAGCAAGGAGTACGACCTTAGGATTTGAATCATGAAATGAACAAAAGGGCATAGAACCTAATTGAAATAAATAAATTCGAGTGGCTGAAATTTAGCGCCACTTGTAGTCAGAACGGCCGGGCTTCATGGTTGTCAAGTCTATTAGTAATCAGCATCTGCATTACTAGTTAGACTGAAGTGAAAATTAAATGACTCTTGTTGCCATTGAACAGTATAGATGGCTAGTCGAGGACGAGGACGTAGAGGGCGTCTGCACTTGCACCGTCAAACACCACCAGCGGTTTGATCGCCAGACTTTGCCGAGGCTGTAGGTATTACAAATGAATGCTATCGCACCTGCCATATAGCAGGCAGACAGGAGATCCTAGTAACCCCGCAGGTTTAGGACGATCATCCTCCGACATTCACAGGGGTGTAGATCCGGATGGGCGGACCTGTCTGCGCAGAACGAGAAAGTGTTAGAGGCTATGGAGATTACCTCTGACACGACCCTGATTAGACTAGCTGCGTTCTAGCTAGAGAGGAGAATGAGGGCCCAAATATGGTGGAAATGGGCAAGGACCCTAGAGACCTTGGGGAGGAGCTGCCACAGACGTGAGTATCCCTAGAATAGGGAAGAGAATAAGAATGATAGGTCGAGGTTGGGCGAAGTTAGAGATCTCTGGGACTTACCACAAAGGACTCCGAGGATTATGGACATGTCGAAGTTCGATGTCATCCTCGGGATGGATTACCGACGCTTACAAGGTTGTTATTGATTGTGAGCGCAGGAGAGTTACCGCTATACGCAGGATCTATGCTCTCGTATGGTATTTCGTGGGAAAATCATGACATTTCGCCTGCATGCGATAATGAGTCCAAGTATCGTGGACGCTAGTGGGGTTGGCCTCGCGAGCCTTTACCCAGAGGACTCAGGAGGGATCAGACTTGGATCTACCTCGAGTAGTGTGCAAATATGTGGATGTTTTCCAGATGAGCTACCTGGACTACCTCCACAGAGGGTAGTAGACTTCGGTATCAAGTTACACTCTGGTACTTCTCCCATCTCTATGACTCCCATAGATGGCAATCGATTGGAGCTGCGTGGAACTCGGAGTCCGAAGCATACAAGAGCTGGCTGGATAAGGGGTTTATTAGACCGAGCACTTCACCACGGCGCCGGTTTTGAAGCTGCGAAGAAGAAGGACAAGACCTTCGATCGTGCATTGATTATCGGCTAGCTTGAACCGGTTACGATCAAGAATCGTACCCATTACCGAGGATTATGATTTATTTGACCAGCTAGAGAAGAGCGAGTCTACTTCAAGATAGACCTTCGCACCGGGTTACCATCAACCGAGGGTTAGGGGAGACAAATATCCCTAAGACTCGCTTAGGACGCGCTATGGGCACTTGAAGCTACTTGCGATGCCCATTGATCGACGACGCGCTAGCAAAGACGGCGGATCTCTGGCATAGGGTGTGTTCCAACCCTATCTAGGATCGCTTGTCGTGAGTCTTCGTGGATGACATTTCGACTACTCCGTCCAGTGGGAGCATGAGTATCATCAGGATCGCTTTACGCTTGCCGAGAGACCATCACAGACACGCAAGTTCGGGCAAGGGCGAAGCTCGCCATCGAGGTGAGATTTTGGGACACGGGTGTTAGTATCGTGAGTATCAATCAATTCCAGAGAAGGTCAGGCAAAGGATGAGTTGGGAGAGCTTCGAATGTCAATCTTAGAGATGCGTAGTTTCTAGGGATTGGCCGGGTATTACGAGAGACACAAGAATGGGTCAGTTGTCCATTCGGGATGTGATCGTAGACTTCGCCACGATATGAACTCCATGGTTGGGACGACCGACCATGTAGAGAGAAATCGAGGATACTGGAAACACTCTGATACTGTCGGTAACAAGAGTGGGAGGATCACAAATTTTCCTGGGCCGGTAAAGATAGTAAGACTTCGCTTCACACTAGTTTCATGACTAGGGCCAGGATTGAGCATGAGTGAAGATCGCCCGTGAGACAGGATCCTGAAGATTCTCGGGACAATGCAAATCCCGGGGCTAGCCAGAGGACAAGAGAGCACATGCTTCATTCCTCCACACCCTGCATGTGGGTCGAGAAACTAGCTAGCCTCTCGTGCTATACACTCCAAAGAATACGTATGCAGGGCCGTGAGGGGCGCGAGTGTGGGTCAAGTCAGATCAGATCGAGTTCCGCAGTCGGGCGTGGTGGACTTTAGTAGCACTGCTGGTCAGTTGATCACAGCCGACATGGATGAGCTGGACAACCATCTGCCGTCGCAACGGACCTTACCGGGTTGTCATACCCGACACGACATTGGATTTGGGCTTAGAGGTTAAGACCTTTTGAGAAGCCCTAAATAGATGCTCTTTCCTAGGATGTAGGGTGAGAGTTGACCAGATAGGTCGGGATTATGAATGAGAGGTCTCCGAGATTTTGCTCATGGTGGAACTGAGATCGGGTCATTGCCAATATAGCATCATTCGCTATGCATGGTGACATCGCGCCGAGCCTGGGGTGTGGGTGCACGGTAGGGTCATTCACCACTTCGTGAGCGTGGGGTGAGTTGTCTTAGACTATCTAATGAAGACTCATAACGATTCAAAGTATGAAGAATAATTAAAGTGTGTCAGCAAAGCGGTAAAAGCGGGGTCAGAACTCCTCAAGTGAGAACTCGGAGTTAGGTGTGTAAGAGACCCGGAGATATCCCGAATTTCCGTGGATAATGTAATAGGCTCATGTAAGTCGAAGTTATGTGCCCAAGATGAAACACAGTGGACATGGCTGACGCGTAGACTCAGAAATGGGAAAGGATGAGCCTAGGGTGACTCCGAGGTTGATACCCTGGAAATTGCATCGTGTCACGAAACGGGCAAGGGCTCTAGAATGGATGTCACGATGGCATGGATTGAGCGGATAAATTCATCGGATTGTCGCGATTGTGACCTTTGAGAGGTTAGCGGTTACACACCAAGCAAGGGCTGTAGGTTACGTGTAAGGATTACATAATGGTGCGGAGGGCATGTCATAACATGTGTCCCGGATCATAAGGGTAGAGGATTAATTGCCCTTAGTGGAATTCGCCCACAACAATAGTTATCAGGCGGGTATACGAATGGCACCATATGAGACATTGTGTGGGAGGCCATGTAGATCACCGTTATGTTGACCGGGAGGTATGGAGTAACTCATCGGTCCCTGATCTGATTGAGATTAATTTCCTTTAGAAGGTAGAGCTTGATACGGCACCGCTTTCTCGCCGCTTCGCATCCGGAGAAGAGCTTATGTCGTATGTACGACGCCGAATTTCTTAGAGTTCGAGGTTGATGATCGCGTTTCCATGAAGGTGATTCCTAAGAGAGGAGTGGTCAGGTTCGGCAAGCGTGGGAAGCTATTACCGAGATTCATAGGACCTTTCGAGATACTCGAGAGAGTAGACACAATATGGCATCTGCTAGCATTATCGCCTCTGAAGATGATAGGTGTCCACGAGGTATTTCACGCCTCCATGCTCCGAATTATACCCGCATCCACCATGTGGTGATCGGGGGCGCATTGAGATTGACACTCGATGGGACCGAGGAGGGCTCAGCAGGCATTACTATACAGACTGCCCTAAAGTACACAAGGACTGGAAGCAGTGAGAGTGCTGGGTGCGGCACCGTGGAGTGGAGGAGCCAATCGCGGGGAGCGAGACACGATAGCGCGGGCCACTATCCTTCTTGTTTAGGGATTGGCGCACGTGGTTTACTGGCTTAAGATTTAAATGACTAGTTTATGCATAGAGTACATTGCATATGCATGTTTGATAAAGATCGCTTCGAATTTCGTATCTAAATTCCTTTAGAGGGGGAGAATGTAAGACCCGAAATGAATTTCTAGAATAAGGGCAAAATCGTAATTTAATTACAAAATTGTACCGTTAAAAATCCCGTAATTATTCCTTCTGGATCTCGGATGACAAATGGATTGCACTGCTGGAATCGGGCTCACAAATCTAGCCAGCACGCAGCTTTAATTTTCCTCGAGACGCCGGAATCGGCATCGCTTTTCGAGGCATCGCTGCCGTGCCGTGAAAACGATTCTGGCGACGTAAAGTCACATATAGCATGTACTCATGTACCATAAGGTGTGAGTAGAAGAACGATGGTTTGACTACCAAGTAGTGCCATCAACTGAAAAGAAAGACATAAACATCATTTTCATAAATGTTTAAGTGACTAAAAGACGAAATAGTGTATGACCATCTTCTCCATTTAAACTAAAGAGAAAAACGTGAATTAGGAGGAGAAAGATCCAAAGGGCTGCTGCAAACGGAAATGGAGAGATTCTAGAGAGGTCACTTCTCTAGATTTGTGACAACCGACCGCTTCACGGCCTTTCGACAAGAAGGAGAAAACGCTCTACGCGAGCGTGCAAAGCGTGGACTCGGATCGGGAGTTTCTTCAAACTCCTTGAGGTAGGATTTTCTCCTCACTTGGGTTTCTGGCTCCATTCAAATGTTTTACTAATACTTCGCTGTTGGTTTGAGGCCTGAGGGGTTGATCTGGCCCCAAAACATGGGACCGAATTTGTGGAAATTTTTAGATTTTCTTTGGTCAGTCGCGGATCATTCGTAAATTTAGAGGGTCGTTGGGGTGTTTTAATTCCAAAATATTTAATGTTAATCATGTATTGGTTTGATTGGAGGTCGAATGGCCGTGATTGCGGTTCACTAAGTGAACAGCTGAGTTTCAGGATTTTTCAGAATAGTAACCGAGGGTTTCACCATATTCCCGAATAAAGCACTGAATATATTTAAAAGGAAATATGTGTTTGGTCAAGTGATTCAATTGAATTACTGTGATTGATCTATTAGCCTAAGTGAGCAAATTTTTTGATGCGATGAAATGTATAATTACATAACATGATTGCAGGATTCTGATTATGAGTATATTCATGTTTATATTTGTATGTGATTGTACTGTATTGGAACTAGCACATGCATTCCATATGCACTGGAACATCCTAGGATTATAGAGATAAAGGCATGAGATGAGTCTAGAGAGAAAATGGTTCTGGGAGGGTAGTCTAAAATATAAAATATCTGGGAGGGTAGTTCAAACAAATAATATCAATCGCCTGAGCGGCCCAATTGATATTCATCTGAGGGTAGTCCATTAAATTGAACAATATAACAACCGCCTGAGCTACTAGTCGATATATATTCATCGGAGGGTAGTCCATTAACAAATAATATCAATCGCTGAGCGGCCCAACTGATATATATACATCTGAGGGTTGTCCACTAATAGAATAATAATTTCATATCAGCAGGTTTCACTACCATTGTCGACAGGGGCGGGTCTCGACCTCACAAAGAGCCTCTGTTTTCGTGCTGGTCTCGGGACCATGGCAGATACTCATCTCGAGGTTCCCACTACCAACCGGCCACTATCGCACGGCGCTGGGAACCACCGAACGGGCATCTAAGCCCATGGTCCTGTGCCCGGTCACTGAGTACGGTAAAGAAACCCCGCGAAGCAGGGGATAAATTTTTCATGATGCAGACCACCCCGCCTTCGGAGCGTGGGCCGTGGGTGGGGCCCTTACATTAAAAAGGCTTTGAGGTCACAGTCCACTCGCATTTCCGACGGAGGTGTTCACTCACGTTACTCAGCCATTGGGCTGCTCGTGGTGCCGAAATCATGAGCCAGCAACACCGGTGTGGGTTCCCCACTACCAACCGGGCTACTAGCCGCTGGCAGTGGAACCACCTCGAATGGGTACCTAAGCTCATGGTCCTGTGCCCGAGCCTACTGAAAGCAAAGAAACCCCCGTGGAGCTGGGGTGGGGATAGCCTCGTGAATCGGGATACCAACCTCCGTCTGATGGGCCAGCGAGGACCGCGATATGCGCTTTTTATTTACTCGGGTGGTCTCATCACAAGCAGAGAGGCGTCCACTTTGCTTTCAGAGAGCTGACTCAGAGGTCACAGTTGGGGGAGCACTTCACTACCAACCGGAAGCAAATTTCGCCGGTGTTGCAGAGTGTCTCGCCCCAATACGTCCTCGTCTTAGTTCGAGCTCACGGAGGCGGAAGAAAAGGGCATGGGACATTGATCATGTGGTGATTCAAGTAGGATCATGCATTTGCTTGAATGTGTGTTTATTGGAACACTTTACGCACTTGGGTGGTGAGTGGCCCATTTAGGCGATTCTCCTCTTGAGCTTGCTCACCCGGGTCGTGGGATCCCCACTGGAGTCTGAGGAGGCGTGCGTGAGAGACGGTTAGATCTGAAGTGAGTTCTAGAAGAAGTCGAATGTGACTGTTGATGTTTATGTATTAGAGGCTAATTAAGTTTAATATGTATGTATTGTTTAAAAGTGAAGATATTGTAACTCTTAACTATATGGAATATATATAGACAGTGTGCATGTTGGATATATTTGATATATATAATCTTGCATATATTGAATGCTTGGGACGGGTTATATGCGAGTTTTGTAGTATGGGTAGAGCTCCGTCTGAGGAGACTACTTGCCAGATTTTAAGTGACGTCGGGTAACTTGACGATCATATGTCGGGTTGTGGGTGAATCAACGGACCAATTTGAGGCGTCACCTTTGTACCTAATATGAAGTAATAGTAGTCTTGGCAAATTTATAGATATATACATATCTATATATATATATATATATATATATATATATATATATATATATATATATATATATATATATATATATATATATATATATATATATATATATCTATATATATATAGATATGTATATATCTATAACCATCTATATATATATATATATATATATATATATATATATATATATATATATATATATATATAATTTATATGTATCTATATAAATCTATATGAATATATAGATATCTATATATAAAAATATATATATATATATATATATATAGATATCTATATATATAGATATGTCATATATCTCTATATAGATATATCTATATACATCCCCATATATCTCACTTCCTCTTTTCTTTATTTCTACTTACTTTCTTTCTCTATATATAAATCTATATAGATATATAAATCCCATATATATATATATATATACCATATATATATATATATATAGATATATAGATATCTCTATATATCTATATAGATATATATATATATCTATAGTTATGTATATATATATATATATATAGATATATACATATCTATATATATATATATATATACATATATATATATATATAATATTTATCTATATATATATCTATATCTATTTTATAGATATATAAATCTATATAAATATCTATATAGATATATCTATATATCTATATATAGATTTATATATACTAGATATCTATATATGAATTTACTCTATATATAGATATGTACATATTATATTATCTATGAATATAAATGTATATCACATGTCTATGTGTATATAATCTATAGATGGATATTTATATATATATGTATGTATATATATATTGTATGCTCTATGTGGATGTATCTATGTAAATCTATATGATGGGAACATGTATATGCGTCTGTATATATAGTTGTAAGTTTTATATATCATAATGTATACCTCAAGATATAATATGTATGAATATTGCTATATATATGGATATATCACATGTTTATATATATGAATGTATATACATGGCCATATATAGATGTGCCTATATGGTTATATATATGTGTATGTATAGTTTATATTATATGTCATATATATGGAAATCGCCTTGAATATCTATATATGTAGATGTATGTAGTTTGTATATACCTTATATGTATATATGTATATATATATATATATATGCTATGTTGTAGGGCAGAAGTGGAGTTCATGATAAGTGTAAAAGCAGTGAGATTTTGATTACAAAATTGTAATAATTCTGATTCATCAATGATGGTGTCTCCCAGATCTTGGATAAGCGAAACGGATTGTCTTAGTTGGTGCGTCTCGAGAAATCTGGTTATACGTAAAATTTTATATTCTTCGGCGGTGGTGGTCGACCGTTTTCGAGGCATCCTGGTTGGGTGTCAGTGTCGATTTTCGATCGTGGCCTAAATATGAAGTACTCGTACCATAAGTGGTATGGGTAAATGATGAAATGGATGTGGGAGAAATTGGTCTTGAGATATCAAATCGGTAAAAAGAAGGATTATGCCGGTCATTTTGGAAAGTTTTGATCTTGAGAAACTTGCTTCCGCTCTGAGTGCTTCTTCTCGATAAGGTAAGTAGCGTGAGAACCAGATTTTTGGTCCGAGAAGCATTTTTTGAGGAGATTTCTTTGAGAGAGCTTCTCTAAAAATACGGCGGGAATGAAGTAGTTGCGGGCCGGGCAGAAGGAAACGTTCTGCTGGCGGGCGACTGCAGTGGACCGAGACTGCGGGTTTTGACAACTCAAAGTGGGATTTTCTCCCCTACTGCGTTTATTCCCATTTTAGGGTTTTTCGATGTTTACCCGGTTAGTTTGGCGTGGGGGGATGGTTTGATTAGTCACAACTTTTGGGACCCAGGTGATAAATTTTTGTTTGGAGATGGTAGTGGCCTTTGAAAATTTTCTAGGCGGTTTGGTCTTTAATTCGAGTACACTTTAATCTGTGCGAGTGTGAATAAATGGAATGGGTTGTGATCGATTACCAAGCGGACTGGTATGGAATTTTGGGGCATTGGTGTGATCCGAGAAATAATGGCGATTGTGTGGAATTTATATGGAATAAATTCTGTATTGTGGCGGGCTGGGGAATGGCCTTCTTTGGAAATGGGTTTCAAATTCGAACGATCTGGATGATCGACTGCGTGGGCCATTGCTTTATTTTGAGGATTTGGATTAGGTGTTTTTGTGATAATTTATTGAATAAATTATGCTTTGGGTCAGGGACGGGTGGGAATGGAAATGGGTTTCCTATCGGAAGACTAATGTGGAAGTGTATAGTTTTGCCGTGGACAGCCCACTTGCTCATTTTGGAGTTGCATGGCAAAAATGATCAGGGTTTATTAATGAAATGAATTAGAATTTTATCAAGGTATGTTGTATGAAATTGTATGAAGCGAATGGCTTGATATGTGTGGAACTAGATAGGATTGAACATTATTTTAATGTGTTAGTTCAATGACACAGTGCCATGGAATTAGAATTGTGTTTATAAGCCGTGGAGAATGATTATGGGTTCTTCCAGTGATACGTTGGAGTGATGGTGATGTGTTGAGTCACGTGGGTCATGTTGTGGTTGATTGAAAATATGCATATTGTCATATTTAAGTGGCAAATGGTTTGAAAATGGCACAATGCATTTCCATATGCCTTCAGGCAGCTAGAGTTGGAATTGTGAGTGCGCGGCAAGGTGTACCATAAACGGATGGTTCTGAAAGAATTTGGATGATATTCAGGAGGGTGGGTTGGGAGATGGGCCAGCCAGATCACTTGGATGAGGACCATGTTTGTTTGGAAGCTCTGACCAATTCACCTAGGAGGTGGTCCATATTTTAAGTATTTGTTGATATGTTTTCAAGAACAAAGTTTTGTTTTTTTTTTTTTTTTGAAGTGATTTTTCTGTTTTACATGGCTTAGGCGGGTGTGAGTGGTCAGATTGAGACCAGTGACATGGAGTGATCATGCAGACATTCACGTAGGATCCACGTGTTACTTGAGTGTGTGTTTAATTTGGAGCACTTTTCACGCTAGGTGGTGTGGCCATGGGCGGTCTCTCTCTTGAACTTTATTGCGTGGAACCACCTTTGTCTGGTACATGTGATGAGGATGGCTTGATCATAGAGGCGAGTTAAGAAGAAAATTGGATGGCTTTGGCATTGATGATAATTATGTGTAGAAATTAGTATTTTTAATATGTAGTATGGGAGTAAAACGTTTGAACTCTTGTAACTATTGGGTATATAGTTGGCATGTATATTGAGTGCGTTTATGGGTCCAGATTCTTAGTATTGGATATATATTGCATATATTGGGCCATTTTGGAATGGTATTTGCAAGTATTGTATTTGGTAGACTCCCGTACAAAGGGACTCTGCTCGATTTTCTAAAGTGGCGTCGGGTAACTTGAGCCTCACGGCATATATTAAATGTGAACAGTCAACGGACCCCAGGTTTTGGGGAAAATTACACACACACACATATATATATATATATATATATATATATATATATATATATATATATATATATATATATATATATATATATATATATATATTATGTTTTAAATTTCAATTTAAGACTAAGAACTAAAATGGTAATTTTGAATTACAAAATTTATATTCACAGTTAAAAGTCAGCCAGTCAATTCTCTAGATCTCAGATGTGAGACGAGGTTGTACCCGTTGGAATCGATCTGAAATCAGTTGATCTGTAAATTTACGTGAATTTGAGACGGTCGGTCAAACCGCGTTTTTGCCCCAGAGCATCGCGTTTGGTCTAGTGGCCAGATTTTAGATCGACGAAAGTCGCGTATAGCATGTACTCATGTACCATAAATTAATTATGAGTAGAAATAGTAAAGTGTGATGAGAGATTATGAACCAAGAAATTCCAAATTTTGGAAAAGAACCAAAATCGTGTTCGTTACAAATTGTTATTTGATTAAAAAAATCTGTAATTTATTCTCTAGGTCTGGATGTGAAGCAGTTGTACCATTGGAATCTTCTCGAAAAATCTAGTTAGCACGTAAAATTTCGTAATATTACGAGACAGTCGGAGTTGGCCAGTTCTGACGTATATTGGTCTTGTAATAAAAGCGATTTTCTGATCTGTGAATCCACATATAACAAGTACTCATGTCTGTCAAGTGGTATAGTAGAGGAAATGACGGATGTGGGTAGTGCAGAGAATGTCCGTGGTGAAATAAGGAGATTAATAAATAAAATGTGGGTTAAATGGACTAAGACAAAAGAGCTGCAGTGCTCTTCTTCTGAGTGATGGAGCAAAAACAAGAACGGGAGAGAGACTGGGAGAGGCAGAACAGAAATGGAGCTTTGGGTAGAGAAAGTTGAACTTCTCTCTCTAAAAATAGTATGGACTGATCAGTAGTGAGACATTTGGTCTGTGAGAGGAAAACGTTCTCTGACGAATGAGGCCCAACGTGGACCCAGACTGGGGTTTTGTAACTCAAGAGGTGGGATTTTCCCTAGCGTGTTTTATTCCCAGGGTTTTCGATGTTGGTTAGTTTGAGGTAGTGAGGGCCTTTTGATCAGTCAAACAGCGGGAGTAGAGTGTGGGAGATTTTCTTGGATTTTGGAGTGGTTGTGTGCCCAAAAATGACTGGGGCACTGTTTGGTTGATGGGTGTTAATTTGCATTAAATGCTTGCTTGATGTGCTTTGGTAGGGAATGTGGTAGTTGAGTTCCAAGTGACCACAGGTGTTTCAATGATTTTAAGGAATAGAAAAAGCAGGTTTAAATATTCCCAGAAAATAGTGTTCTAAGAATATTAAGTAAAATTATGTGTTTGGTTAAGTAATTGAATCAATTGCTTGTGTTTAATTTATTAACCAGTGATAATTTTGGTGTTTGAATAACTAATTTAACAACATGTTTAATAAATATCTTATTTTTATATATAAACCTGTAGGGTATATATATTTGCATGTGGTTTTATTAATATTGGAATTAGCATATGCATTCATATGTTATAGAACATCCTAGGATTATAGAGGTTAGTGCATGAGTCTGAAAAGGTTGGTGAGTCGAGCTAAACAATATCATCAACTAGTGGACGGCGGTTGATGCTACATTCATGGTAGTCCTGAATAAATAATATATCAAGTGGACGTGCCAGTTGATATGTATTCTATGGAGGTAGTCCACAAACAATTAATGTATATCTCTCAATCGTCGGAGGCGACCCCGGTGATACTCTATATTCATCGGGTTATTGTAATAAAGCAGATATTCATCTGGGGCTTAGGCGAGTGTGAGAGGGTCGTGAGGACTCGGGATCTGAGTTGAGGTCATGTGGTTTGATCAGTGGATCATGGTTGCTTGAATGTATGTTTAATTTAGACGTACCTGCTTGCACTTGGGTGGTAGTGGCCCGCCAGGCGGGATTCTCCCTGCGGGCCTTTAGCTCACCAGTCGGGATCCCACTTTTTAGTCTGAGGCGTGCGAGGCGGTTCATCGCGGGAGGCTATCTTAAAGAAGAAAAGCGGGATTGTGGCTGGTTATAGGGTATCATGTAAGTCTTAGAATTTAATACTATGTGTTGCAAGTAGTTATTAACTCTTGAAACTATTGGATATAGTTTGGATATATTGTGTTAGTGCGGAGTTGATGGGCCCCAGTGAAGTAGGTATTGGGTATATATATTGCATATATTGTTGATTGGGACAGGTTTATACAGGACATTTGGGTAGAGCTCTCCCCGTACAAGGGAGACTACCGGGTTTCTAAAGTGGCATCGGGTAACGGGCCTTCCTTGTATTGCGGGTTGTGGGTGGTCGCGGACCCGGGTTTTGGGCGTCTGACTTGGTGCTCAGGCTTGGTATCTACATTACCTGGGAGCTCGGGTTTGTTATCCATATACTTGGGTGAGTTTGATATGAAGAGTATAGGTATATGGAAACCTATGGATAGAAAATTTGGGTAGGCCATGGTTGAGGAAGAAACATACACCACTGGGTGTGGTTCGATGTTGAGTTTAGGTATGGGATTACCTAGGAAAATCAGACAAAACTAGGACACTACGTGCCGATGTGTTGATGTGTTTTGTGTGATTTTGTGACAATTTAATTGGTGTGTGTGTGAACATGCGAAAGTTGATGAATGGTGTGTATGCCATGTTGTTTGTGTTGTGAATTGTTGTGTGTGCTTAAGTGGTTAGCACATGGGTGTTGGAACATGTTTAGGAGTTTTTACAGTGTGTAAAAACTGGAGCAAAGAGAATAAATGGAAATAAATTGGAAAAATTTAGTGGGTTTAAAGGTGAAGAAATTTAAATTTTAGGTTTCTGAGTGTAAGCTGAAGAAAAAATCAAATAAATTTTACTAAATTTATTTGGATTGTGGAAAGATGAAGAAATTTTAAGGACAAGAAAAATAAATTTTACTAAATTTATTTACGTGTGATGAAGAAAATAATTTCTATGATTTTAAGTAGTAAAATTGAAAATGGAAGAAATGAATTTTTATAAATTTATTTGAGTGGAGAAAAATTTACCGGTGGAAAAGCTGGAAAAATAAAATAAATTTTATAAATTTATTTGGTTGAGAAAAGAGGAAAATAATTATAATTTCTAAGGTTTTATACATGGTGTAAAATTGAAGAAAAGTGAAGAAAATAAAATTTTATAAATTTATTTTGAAGTATTATGGAAAAAAAATGAAAAAATGATTTTTAATGATTTTTTTATGATTTTCCAATTTCGGAAATAAATGAAAAAACGAAAAATTTTGGTGCGTAAATTTGAATACATTTACGCTTATTGTGAGAAAAAATTTGTATTGGTGTTCAAGGAAGGATCAGATTGGTAAGACTCGGTTTAGTCAGCTTAGAAGTATATTGCAATACAGTGGAATCAGACAAGGTAGCCTGAGGGTCGGGGCTGCGGGAGGATCAGATTGCAATACAACCCTCAGGTTGCAACCGGGCCGGCTTGGCTAAGGACATTGTGTCGCAATACACCTGCGTATTGCACTTCGCGACAGGCAGCTGGGCACGCTGGCGCTGGCGCGGCGCAGGCGGCGGTGCGGGCGTCCGTGGGCGGTTGGCGCTGGGCGCGGCAGAAGGATGCGCCGGGCGCGCGGGCGGACGCGTTACTGCAGGCGCACGGGCGCACGGCGCGCGCGGGGCGCCGCTGGCGCAGCGCTGGCGCCAAGGCGCGGAGAAGGGGCGCGCTCGGCGCGGGCTGGCTACGGCCGGGCTTCGGCCGCGCAGATCGCCCATTCGAACTGCTGACTCGCATTTTCCCCGAGTCAAATTTTGGACATTGTCTGTGAACCTGCTCATGAACAACACTCAAGCTCATCTCAAAAATTTTTCGAAAAAAAAATATATATATTTAAAAAAAAAAAAATCAAATAAAATCAAATAAAATTTCATAAAATTTTCGAAAAATATAATTTTCAAAAAAATAAAATTTTTGAAAACAAAATTTTGTTGAAAACAATATTTTAAATGCAAAATTCATTGCGTATACACTGGGTTATGTGTATGATTAGCGTGTCTCTGTGGCCGTGGTTTATGCCTTAGAGACATCAGATCGATTTAACTTACCAATTGAAATCGTGGATTGCAAGTAGAAGGCGTAGAGGGAACAGGTAGGCATGGTGAAATGCGTATAGGAAAAAGGGTAAAACACTAAGGTTAAGGGTTATGACCTTAGGATTTGGATCAAGAAATAAAACGACTAAGTGGTTGGAATTCCTAAAGACCACTTAGAAATGGAACTGCCTGGCTCATGGTCAAGCCGAGGCTATTAGTAATCAAAGATCCGCGATTACTAGTCGATCGAAATGAAAGCTAAGGATTCTCTTTGCCGTTAATTGTAAATGGCTAGTAGAGGACGAGTGGACGCAGAGAACCCACGGGCACCGGGTCGTGCACAACTGGCGGTTGATCAACGGATTCTCACGAGGTCAGAGGGTATTACAAATGAATGCTATAGCACGCTAGTATAAAGCAGTGTATCGCGGAAGATCCTCGCGCAAACTCCTGTGAGGTTTAGACGATCATCCTCCGCGATCTACAGGGGAGGAGATCCATGGTGGCCGACTCATTGGTTCATGAAGAATCCAGAAAAAGCGAGGCCGCAGATTACCTCCGACGCGATCGATTAGACTAGCCACGCTCTAGCTGGTAGAGAACGAGGCCTATATATATGGAAATGGGCAAGGACCTCGCACTCTTAGAGAGCCACAGACGTGAGTTATCCTCAGGGATTAGGGCTATGGAATAAGGATGACATGTCGAGGTTAGCGAGTTAGATCTTTGGGACTCTACTCACAAAGGACCCGGAGGATTGCGGACATGTCGAGTTCAGGTCATCCCGAGGATGTGATCGGCCGATAGCCTTACGGTGGTCAAGCCATCGATCAGAGCGTAGGAGGATTACACTTACACGCCAGGACTCCAGACTTCCCGCAGATTTCAGTAAAGCACGATATTTTCCCCAGACAAAGATAATGAAGTCCAAGTGTCAGTGTGACATTTAGCGGGTTGGCTAATGAACCTACTCCGGAGGACGAGAGGTGAGACTAAAACTTAGATCTACCTCGTAGTTTGCGAACGTGGTGGATGTTTTCCAGATGAGCCACCGACTACCTCCGCACAGTGATGGTGACTCTGCAAAGACGAAGCTACACCGGTATATCTACCCATCTCTATGACTCCGCGACAGATAAAAACCCGCTGAGTCATGGAACTCGCAGTCCCGGGCTTAAAGGAGCTAATGGACAAGGGGTTTATCGACCTACACTTCACCATGGGGCGCCCGTCTATTTGCGAAGAAGAAGGCAAGACCCTTCGACCGTCATCGACTACAGTGCGCTGAACAAGGTTACGATCCAGACCGCATCATTATCGAGGAGGATTTATTGATCATTTGAGGAGGCGAGTCTACCCAAGATAGACTTCGCGACCGGTTACCATCACCGAGGGTTGTGAGGACAGATATCCCTAAGACGGCGTTTAGACGCCAAGTGCATGTGGGCACTTCGAGTTTACTATGATGCCCTTTTTGATCATGAACGCGCCACGCAGATTCATGGACCTCATGTATAGGTGTTCCAACCCTATCTAGACTACTTTGTCGTGGTCTTCGTGGATGATTTTGATCTACTCCTACCAGAGTGGGAGCATGAGTATCACTGAGGATCGCTTACGCCTGTCGAGACCATCGATGGACGCTAAGTTCAAGAAGTCTCGAAGTTTCGCCATCGAGGTGAGATCTTTAGGACACGTGGGTGCCGCCACCAGGAGGCCGGGCCGACCTAGAGAAGGCGCGTTGAGGCGCTGGGAGAGACCGAATGTCAATCTTTCGAGATACGAGTTTCTCGGGATCACCGGATATTACAGGGACACAAGAATGGGCCAAGTTGTCCATTCGTAGACAGGATCGTAGGACTTCGCCACGGGATACGGACTCATGGTCAGGGACACTCAATTACAGAGAGAGATTGAGGATAATGGAACACTCGGGATACGGGTGTTGGTAACAAGAGAGAGGATCAGCTTTCTCCTAGTTCAGGGAAGAGGCAGAAGACTTCTGCTTCACACTAGTTTCGTGGATCAGGCCAAGATCGAAAGATGAGTGACTCGGAGTTCTCAAAGACAGGGATCCTAAGACTTTGGGATCCCAGTTAGCGGTAGAACATGAGAGTATACAGTTCATTCCTCTACACCCTAGTACGGGTCAGAGGAACTATTTCAGCTGCGGCTATGAAGCACTTCCAACAAATACGTATAGGCCGCAGTGTGGGTCAAGTCAGGACGTGATCGTGGTTACGCCAGCACAGACGCCAGAGCGGACCTCGTGGCACCTATTGGTCGTTGATGTCGGGTTGACTCGGATGAGCTCGATAACCATCGGTTGTCGCACCAGACCCAGCAGGCTATCATACCCGACACCTATTACGGATTCGGGGCTTTAGAGGTTAAGGCCTTTAGAGTAGCTTCGGGCATGTATGTTCTTCCCCTAGGATGGTGAGAGTCACCCATAGGTCGGAATTGGCGAGTGAAAATCTCTCGATTCTCGCTTTCATGGTGGAACCGGATTGGTTGTCACAGATGGCATAATTGGCGTCGGTGCATCCAGATGGTCATTCACCACTTATGGCAGTGTGGGTTGAGTTGTCTTTAGACTACGTCCAATGAGACTCAGTTACAACCGAAATGTAAGAGGCCCGGCGATGTTTAGTTATGTGACCGAGATGAAAAACACGGACATGGTTATCATACGCACTGCTAGAGTTAAGGATGTGTGAGCTTCGGAGTGACTCAAGATTGATAACCCTTCGGAAATCGTGATTGCGTTGTTGAGCCGATGGCGCTCGTAATGAGCGTCAGTGCATGGCATGGATTGAGCTACACCATTGGATTTGGTCATGATTGTGACCTTGGGAAGGTCGCCACATAATACCAAGTAAGGCCAGGTAGGTATCATGATTATATGATGGTGTTAGAGGACACCTCGGGAGCATGTGTCCTAGGTCATAAGGGTAGAGGGGATTAATTGCCCTAGATGAATTCGCCTACAACAATAGTTATCAGGCGAGTATGCGAATGCACCGTATGAGGCATTGTATGGGAGGCCATGTAGATCATGTCATTATGGACCGAGGTGGAAGAGAAACTCCATTACCTGGCCCCGACCGATTGTATATTAATTCCAGAGGCGTGAGCTTTTTATATGATGAAAGATCTCTCACCTGCCCAAAGCCCGCGTAAGAGTTATGTAGATGTATGGTCGCCGACCCTGTGGTTCGAGGTTGGTGATCACTTTTCCTGAAATAAGTGAACCCGAGAGAAGTAGGGCTCGCAGCGCGGAAGCTATCGCCGAGGTTTATCGCCTTTCGAGATACTCGAGGATAGGCACCGTAGCGCATCGCCAGGTTACCGCCAAAGATGTCGTCCACGAGGCGCCCACGCCTCCACCCGAGATATACCCAGATCCAGCTCATGTGGTGGATTGGGGACAAGTAGATATTGACACGATGGGACTTCGAGAGTGAATTAGTGCATTGTTGATAGCCGTGATCGGGTCTTGCGACGCAAGACCGTGAGGCTAGTGAGAGTGCTATGGCGGCACTGTGGAGTGGAGGAGTCAACGTGGGAGCCGCCGAGGACGATGCGCTACTCATCCCTTCTTGTTTCCTGTGACATGTACGTGGTTTAATGCTTGAGACGAAATGGCAGTTACATGCATGGTAGAGTACGCTGTGATATGCATGAGTGATGTGGATCGGTCTCCGAATTTCGGACAAATCTTTAAGGAGGGGAGAATGTAAGACCCGAGAAATTCCAAATTTGGAAAAAGGGCAAAATCGTACTTCATAAAATTGTTATTTCGGTTAAAAACTGCACTTATTCTCTAGGTCTCTGATGACGAACGGATTTGTACCGCTGGAATCGCCTCGAAAACGAAGTTAGCACGTAAAATTTCGTAATATTCCGAGACAGTCGGAGTTGACACGTTTTACGAGGCATCGCATTCAAAAGCCGTGAAAACGATTTTCGGCGACGAAGTCATATATATCAAGTACTCATACCATAAGTGGTATGAGAGAGAAATGACGAAAAGATACGTAGATAGTGCCGACGTCAAAATCGGTGAAATAAGGGAATTAATAAATAAATGGATTGGGTGGACTAAAGACAAAAGAGCTACAAGGTTTTCTTCTACAAATTGAAATGGAGCAAAAACAAAAACTGAGAGAGGAGCAGAGAGGCGCAATGTAAATGGAGCTGCAGAGAAGGTCTGACTTCTCTCTAAAAATACGGACGATCCGACCGTCTACACTTTCTGCAAGAGGAGAACGCTCTACGCGAGCACTACGCGTGACCCCTGCTCAAGGAAGCCGATAACCCAAGAGGCAGGATTTTCTCCTACTTGTGTTTATTCCCATTTTTAAGGGTTTTTCGATGTCATAGTTTGAGGCCGCAGGGGTTTGCTTGATCGGCCCCAAAACACGGACCGACCGTGGGTAATTTTTCGATTCGGAGTGGTTGTGACCGCCGTAAATAATTAGGGCTGTTGGTTGTGACGGGTGTTAATTTGTGCATAAATGCTTGCTTGATATGCTTGGGGGCCGAATGGTCAGATCAAGGGTTCACTAAGGAACCGTGTTTTGGTGATTTCCTGAATAGAAAACGAGTTCTACTATTCCCTAAATAGTGTTCTAAGAATATAATTTCGCAGAAAATTATGTGTTTGGTTAAGTAATTCGAATCGAATTGCTTGTGTTTCTGAAACACAAATTTTAAGTGAGCTAATTTCTTGTGTTTGAAATGCTAATTTCATAACATGTTGTATGATATAATTTTTATGTAAATATATTCGTATATATATTTGCATGTATTTTAATTTATTGAATTGGCATACATGCATTCCATGTGCACTAGAACATCCTAGGATTATAGGAGTTAGCATGATGAGTCTAGAGAAACAAGGTTCGGAGGGTAGTCCAAACTAAATAATATATCAACCACTTGAGCGCCCATGATATACATTCATCGAGGGTAAATTCCTACTTCGTGATTAAAATTAACATATCAAATCCCTGGCCGGAGCGCCCAGCTTGATATGTATTCATCTGAGGGTAGTCCACAACAAATTAATATATATCAACTGGCCAGCGCCCAATTGATATATATATTCATCGGAGGGCGTTGGCCACTAATAAAACGAATATTCTCATACGAGGCTTAGGCTGAGAGTGTGAGAGAGCGCCTATGGAGGACTCTGATCCAGTTGGTTGGCGTGTATATCCAAGCAGGATCATACTGCTGAATGTATGTTTAATCGGAACATTGCACCGCACTTAGGTGGTGAGAGCCCACTTGGGGGCGCATTCTCCCATCGAGCTTTAGCTCACCTCGCTGTGGATCCCTTTTTTTGGCTGTGCACAGGAGCGTGCGAGAGGAGACTGGCTTGGTCTCGAGGCTATTCTTAGAAGAAAAGCCGATTGTGGCTTTGGATTTATGGGGTATACATGTATTAGAATGTTAGAATTTTAATATGTGCTGTATAAGAGCAGTTTATTAACTCTGAAACTATTGATATAGTTTGATATATTGTGTTTAGCATACCACGGCCCATGGCCGACGTATATATATCAGATATATTGTTGATTGGGACAAGCCGAGACAAATGATATTTGGGTAGAGCCCTCGCATAAAGCGAGACTTCCGCCGATTTTTAGTGGCATCGGGTAACCCGACTCTCCACTTGTATTCCGAAGGGTCGACGAGTAGTCAACTTAATTTCGTTTCAAGGCCACGCAGACAAGGTTTAAAATCAACCGAGATTGAGGGACATAATGGGTATTATGGAATTTGATTTTTAGTCACTACAAGCCAAAATAGTGCACATGGTCAGCTTTCCCAATTACAAGAGACCAAAAAACGGATTTACCGAGGATGCAGTGAGCTTTGGGTTGAGAGAATGCTTTGTAGAGAGAAACTTCAAAAATACGGCGACCCGATCGCTGGCGCCTTTCTGAGCAAGAAGGAAATGTTCTACGCGGAGCAGCTACGCGGACCTGGGATTTGCAGTTTTTTTGACAACTCCAAGAGGTAGGATTTTGTCCCTACTTGAGTTTTTACTCCCATTTAAGTGTTTTTTTGATGTCGGTTAGTTTGAGGCCGTGAGGGACGTTTGATCGATCCCGAGCAATGGGACGGTGGGAATTTTCTTGGGATTTTTGGGTTGGCCGTGACTGCCCAGAACTGAAGTGGGCTATTTGTGTGGAAATTGTCATTAAAATGCATGTTTGAGATGATAAAGGTCGGGAATGGGCAGTATGATCTGTCCCAAATATGGGACCGAATTGATGCAAGGTTTTTCTTTGGGCGAGTCTGCGTAAGTATTCCTTTCATGGCTGTTTGGGTGTGGTTTGTTTAATTTGTGTATTAAATGTTTGCTTGATATGCTTTGGGCCGGGAATGGCCGTGAATTGCGGGTTCACTAAGTGAATCGGTGTTTTGTGATTTTCCGAGAATAGTAAACGAGGGTTTCACTATTCCCGGAATAGTGTTCTAAAAATATATATTTTTGTGAAAGTACGTGTTGGCCGAGTGATTTAAATTGATTACCGTGCATGATCATTAGCCCAGTGAGCTAATTTTGATGTGTGATTTAAAGTTTTATGTAAATATATTCATGTATATATATTTGCATATGATTTAAGAACTGAATTAGGCTAGCGTACATGCATTCCACTTATACCTTTGAGACATCCTAGGAATATAGGAATGAGTGCATGAGATAGTCTAGAGAGAAACAAGGTTCGGAGGGTAGTCTAAAATGTAAATTATCGGAGGGTAGTCAAGATCTAAATAATATATCAACAGTCGGAGCGGCCCAGTTGATATTTATTCAGCCGGAGGAATGATCACGAGCTAAGAATATATCAACCTCGGGCGGCCCGGTTAAATATTTATTCATCGGAGGGTAGTCCACGAGCAATTAATATATATCAATCGTCGGGCGGCTTGATTGATATATATTCATCGAGGTTGCCCACTAATAAATTAATAATTCTCATACGAGGGGCTTAGGCGAGTGTAGGAGAATCGATGAGGGCTCGGGATGCGAGTTGGTCACGTAGACATTAGTAGGATCATCGTTTGCTTGAATGTTTGTTTTAAATTGGAACATTGCACTTTGCACTTAGGTGGTGAGTAGCCCACTTAGGGCGATTCTCCTACTGAGCTTTAGCTCACCCCGTCGTGGGATCCCCCTTTTTACAGGTGCAGGGAGCGTGCGAGGAGACGGTTCGTCCTTGAGGTTGTATTAGAAGAAAGCTGGGTTGTGGCTTTGATTTATACATGTATTAGAATTCTCTAATTTTAATGTATGTATTGTATAAGAGTAAAAACATATTAACTCTTGAAACTATTGGATATAGTTTGGATATATTGTGTTGAGTACAGTTGATGGGCCCAAGTGGCCGTATTGGATATATATATTGCATATATTGTTGATTGGGACAGGTTTATACAGGTTTTGTATTTGGGTAGAGCTCCCCGTACAAAGGAGACTCTGCCCGATTTTCTAAAGTGGCGTCGGGCAACCCGACCTCCACTTGTATTCAGTGTAGTGGGTAGTCAGCGGACCCCCGGAGTTTTGGGCGTCACGGCAGTATCGAGCTTAGGTATCACGAATGCTTGGGGGCTCGGATGGGGTATCCATCACTAGGTGGTTTGATGTGGAACTTAGGTAGGTGGAAACCTATGGATGGAGGATTTGGAGCTTAGGCCATGGTTGAGGAAGAACATCACCACTCGGTGTGGTATGATGTAGGTTAGGTATGGGATTACCTAGGAAGGCACGAGAGAGAAATTAGAACCACTTTGCATGTGTTTTGATTGTGATCGTAACGATGGTATGATTGATGTTATAACATGTTGATTGATCATGTGTTGTGTTTGGATTGTGCTTAGGTGGATAGCACTTAGGACAAAATAAACTAAAATGTTGAACACTAGGATTAGTGTATGAGAACAAGTTGGTTGAAAATTTTTTTTTGGTAAAATGGTCGAGCAGTGCAGACGCGGCTCGATTTTGGAGCCAGAGATCGATTAATGAGTTACCACTGTGGAAAACTAGAAAATTATTCGATTTTGCACAAGAAAAATAACTAAAATTTCACAGTTAAAATTTTCCTTGAAGTATGAGGAAGGCTACGTGAAAAAAAAAATATGTGATGAAAATAATTTTCTAAGATTTTACAAGTGAATGCAGTGAAGAAAATGGGAGTAAAATAAATTTTTTAAAAATTTATTTGAATTAATCGAAAATGAAAAAAAATAATAATAATAATTTTAGTGATTTTTCGAATTTCTTGGAAATAAACTGGAAAAATAATAATAATAATAATAAGAAAAAATTTTTTGGTGCGGACCACCGAAATGGGCTCTTTGCCCGTTGAGCTAGAGGAAATGATTTGTAGGCGGAGTCTTGCGACGTCACGTCTTTGGCGTCACGACGTCTCTGTAGCGGCCCCAGGCGTCTTGGCGGCTGAGGCGGCTGGCCCAGAGCCCCAGGGGCGGCGAGTGCGGCTGGCAGCATGCGGGCGTGGCGGCCTTGGCTTGAGCCTGGCGTGTGAGCGAGCCTTGGCCAGCGGGCGTGGCAGAGCGCGTGGGCGCGCGAGGCGTGAGCTGGGCGCGAAGCCCAGCCCCCAGGCTGCGAGGCAGGCACAGCGTGGCACAGGCGCTCGGGTGGCCTTGGGAGTGTCACTTTCGGTGCCTCGGCCATTTTCGTCCGATTTTGACTCGTTTTCTGAGTCACCAAATGAACCTTTGTTCATTGTAGTAAAATTTTTCGAAAAAAATTTTTTTATTATTAAATTCAAATAAAATCAAATAAATTTTGATAAAATTTTTCAAAAATAAAAAATTTTGAAAATAAAATTTTGTTGAAAACAATATTTTAAGCAGCGAAATGAGATTCGCATTATGCAACGAAGGTTATGTGTATGATTAGTGTCTCGAGTACCGTGGTTATGCGAGATGCGTATTGGTTAATACCATTTGAAATGGTGATTCTGGCGGTAGTTGCGTGCGAGGAGTGTATGCATGGTGTAATGCGTATGGGAAAGGAATTGAATGCTAAGGTTAGGAGTTTTGACCTTAGGGTTGGAATGCTGAAATGAAGACGAGAAAGTTAAAACTATTGAATAAAGCAGACTAAGTGGTTGGGTTGCTTCCACTTAGGAAATGAGCAATTCGAGTTCATGGTTGTCGAATACATTGGCATGTGCATTGCTAGTTAGACTGAAATGAAAGTTAGATGACTCTTGTTGCATGTTTGTGTGTAAATGAAAAGCTAGTAAGAGGCGAAGGGACGTGAGGCGATCCACGGGACCGCTAGTCGAGGCACAATCGGTGTTTTGATCGTAGGACTTTAAATTTGTAGGTATTACGGCCGAATCTTATGCACAGGCTAGTATAGCATGTAAACAGGAAGATCCTAGTAACCCCCAGAGGTTTAGGGCGTATCATCCTCCGACATTCTGAGGAAAAGATTCGATGGTGGGCGACCATTGGTTAAATGTGATTGAGAGAAGGTGTTAGAGGCTATGGAGGTTACCTCGCCTTGATCGAGTTAGACTAGGCGTGATTTCTAGCTAGAGAATGAAGCTGAATAGGGTGGAAAGGGGCGAGGACCTCTAGGAGACATAGAGGAGCCTTTGTACGTGAGTTCTCCCTAGGGATTAGGGCGATAAAGGGATGATATGTCGGGTTGCGGCTGGAATCTCGGGACTCTACTCCTGATGGACACGAGGATCATGGACATGTCAGAGTTTGATGTCATCCTTAGGATGGATTGGCTGACGGTTCTGAGGTTGTGCTCGATTGTGAGTCTTTGGAGAGTTACCGCCTTCACGCAGGACGGTAGTCGTGTGGTATTTCAAGGGGACAAGCATGACATTTTGCCCCAGACGGTATACGAGTCCAAGTGTCAGGGACAGTTAGCGGGCTGGCTAAGCGAGCCACTGAAGGGCCCGAGGTGAGACCGGACCCCAGATCTACCTCGAGGTGGTTTGCGAGTCACAGATATTTTTCCCGGATGAGCTACGGACTACCTCCACATAGGGATGTAGACTTAGGTATCGGAGTTACACCACAGTACTTTAACCATCTCTATGATTCCGCAAAGGATGGCACTTAGGTTGGAGTTGTAGGAACTCAGTCGAGAAACTCAGGGTCTATTGGACAAGGGGTTTATTAGGCTAGGCACTTCACCATGGGGCGCGGTTCTGTTGCGAAAAGGAAGAGTTAAGACCCTTCGACGATTGCAGTGACTATAGGCAATTGAACGGAGTTCACGATCAAGAATCGGTACCCATTCTGGGGATTGATGATTTGTTTGTCAGTTAAGAGGAGCGAGTCTACAAGATAGACCTTCGCCTTGCTTTGATTCAGTGGTGAGGATTAGGGAATACGAATATCACAAGACGGCGTTTAGGGCGCCCTGATGGGCACTTTGAGTTTCGGTGATGCCGCTGGATTGTGAATGCGCCAGCGGCATTCATGGATCTCATGCATATTTCAACCTTATCTAGATCGATTTAATACGTAGTCTTCGTGGATGACATCTTGATACTCGATCAGTGGGAGCATGAGTATCGCGAGGATTATTTTACGGTGTCAAGAGACCATCGGTTGTGCGCTAAGTTCGAGTAAGTGCGAGTTTTGGCTTCTTGAGGTGAGATTTTGGGACACGTGGTGTCGCGCCGAGTGTCAGTCGACCTAGAGTTAGTGGTGGTAGGTTGGGAGAGATCGAATGTCAATCTTCGAGATCGTAGTTTCTTGGTTAATTTGGGTATTACGAGAGACACGAGAATGGGCTGAAGTTGTCCATTCGGGACAGGGATCGTAGGACCATGTACGGGACATGGACTTCATGGTTGGGACAGTCTTGACCATAGAGAGAGAGGTAGAGGATACTTGGAACACTCGAGATACGGGTGTTGATAACAGAGGAGGATCAGCTTTCTCTAGTTCGGGAAGAATGAAAACTTACGCTTCCACACTAGTTTTAAACTAGGGCCATGATTGAGCATGAGTGACGGGATTTCCCCAGAGACAGGGATCCCAAGACTTTGGGACAATGCAGTCCCAGTTAGCGGTAGAAGCGGGAGTATACAGGTTCATTCCTCAGCGCCTAGTAAGGGTTAGAGGAACTAGTTTCGGTTTCGAGTGCTATACAAGGCACTTCCAGCAACCTGAATGGGCGGAGGAGGGCGAGTGTGGAGTCGAAGTCGGGGACATATCGGGTTACACAGCGGAGCGTGAGTGGACCTTAGGGTGAGTAGGCGTATTGGTTGTTGATGTCGAAGCTTGACGCTGGATGAGTTGGCGACCACTTCGGGTTGTCGATGGTGGGACCTAAGTAGGGTTGTCATACTGAAGACATTAGTTTGGGCAGGGTTAAGGCCTTTAGAGGAAACCCCGGGAATAGATGTTCTTCCTAGGATGTAGGGTGAGAGTTGACTGATAGGTCGGGATAATGAGTGAGAGATCTCATATTCTGCTCATGGCGGACCTGGGAGTGGAGTGTCACACTATGACATGCTGCGTTTGTATGCACGATAACATCGTCGAGTCAGGTGTGGGTGCACGTGCGATCATTCACCACTCTCTTGGTAGTATGGGTTAATTTGTTTTTAGGACTACGTCGATGAAAACTCATAGTTGGATCAGGAAATGTGCGAGGCTCGGGAGTGTAAGCCGAAGAGTTATGTCAGATGAAAACACGGATGAGTTATCGCCTGGGGCGAGAGTTGAGTATTGGAGTAGAGAGAGGTGACTCGAGGAGTTTGGATACCAGATTGGGAAATTGCATTGGGTGTTGTTGAAATTTGGCAAGGGCTCACAAATGGATGATATGCATGGCATGGATTGAGTTGGAGTCATTGGATTGTCGGTGGTGTGTTCTTGGAGAGGTTAGCGGTTACACACCCAGCGAGGTTGTGTGAGTTAATGTGTGGATTACATACGGTGTTAGAGGGCATGTTGCGAACAATGTGTCTGGATCGTAAGGGTAGGATTGATTACCCTTAGTGGAATGCCTACCTGACAATAGTTATCGGGCGAGAGTATGCGAGATGGCACCATAGGGCATTGTATGGGAGGCGTATAGATCCGTTAGGATGGACCGAGTGGGAGAGAGATCCATCACGAATTAAGTTTGATTAGAGACACCTCAGTGAAGGAGTGAGTTTGATATGATAGCGTCTTCTCCCACGACTCGGGGCTGTGAAGGCTATATAGATGTGCGTCGGCCAGCTATAGTTCGAGTTGGTGATCCGTCTTCCTCGAAGGTGATTCCTAGAGAGGAGTGGTTAGGTTCGTGGCCAGCGGGAAAGGTATCTTGAGGTTCATTGGACCTTCGAGATACTCGAGAGGGTAGGCACCTGCGTGCCGAGTTGGCGTTCTGCCAGTATCAGTGTGTCAGGAGGTATTTCACGTCTCCATGCTCAGGAGTATGTCTCCGGATCCGGCTCATGAGGTGGGTTGCAGGGATGGGTGGGGTTGACAGCAGTGGGACCTTTGAGGAGGGACCGGGGTGCATTGTTTGTGGCCGGGTGATCGGGTTTGCGACGTAAGGCCGGTGAGGCTAGTGGAGTCTTTATTTGTGGAGTGGAGGTCGACGTGGGAGCGAGGACACGATGCGGGTTACCTATACTTCTTGTTTAGGGATGAAGGTGCGATGGTTTAGTCATTTGATTTAAATGACTAGTTTATGCATGGTAGAGTGCATGTTGCATATGCATGTGTTGATAATGACCGTTTCGAATTTCGGGACGAAATTCCTTTTAAGAGGAGAATGTAAGGCAGAAATTTCAATTTACGGAATAAAGGGCAAAATCGTATTTGATTCTGAAAATTGTAATTACGGTTAAAAAGTCAAGTAGTGGTGAATTCTCTAGATCTCAGATAATGGCTTGGTTGTACCGTTGGAATCGTCTCGCGAGAAATCCCCAGATTGCGCGTAAATTTCGTAATTTTAAAGACCGGTCGGTCGCCCAGCGTTTTTCGAGGCATCGTTTGGTCTTAACCGATTCCGATGCGACGAAAGTCACATATAGCAATATGTCGTATGTAAGTGGTATGAGTAGAGAAATGATGAAAATTGACGGCCGGGGTGAGTGCAGAAAATCAAATCGAATGAAGGGGTTATAATGGGTATTATGGAATTTGATTTTTAGTCATACAAGCCCAAAATAGTGCACATGGCCGTCTTCCCCAATTACAAGAGACCAAAAAAATGTGATTTCCATTAGAGGATGCAGTGAGCTTTGGGTTGAGAGAAATGCTTTAGAGAGAGAAACTTATCTCTAAAAATACGGCGAATCGGACCGTTAGCGGTCTTCGAACAGAGGGGAAAATGTTCTCTGGCGGGCGAGCTGCGTGGACCCGGATTTGCGAGTTTGACAACTCAAGAGGTAGGATTTGTCCCTACTTGAGTTTGCACCACGTTTAGTGTTTTTGATGTTCGGTTAGTTTGAGGGCATTGAGGGCCGTTTAGTGATCCTGAACATGGGACGAATTGTAGAAGATTTTCTTGGGATTTTGGGTTGGCGTGGCTGCCCAGGCCCGGAAATGGGCTGTTTGTGGAAATTGTCATTAAAATGCATGTTTGAGATGATAAAGGTCGGGAATGGGCCGTATGGTCACATCCCCGAATATGGGACCGAGATTGATGTCGAGGTTTTCTTTGAGCGAGAGTGCGTAGTAGCTGCTTTCATGGTACATTTGGGTGTGGTTTGTTTAATTTGTGTATTAAATGTTTGCTTGATATGCATTGGGCCGGAATAGCCGTGAATTGCGGGTTTACTATTGAGCCAGGTGTTTTGTGATTTTAGGGAATAGTAAGCGAGGGTTTCCTTATTCACAGGAATATCTAAAAATATATATTTTGTGAAAGTACGTGTTGGCCAAGTGATTTAAATTAAAAATTACACCGTGTATGATCAGTAGCCCAAGTGAGCTAATTTTTGATGTGTATTTAAAAGTTTTATGTAATATATTCATGTAAATATATTTGCATGATTTCTAAGTGAATTAGGCGGCATTTATGCATTATATGCCTTTGGAACATCTAGGAATATAGGAATGAGTCACGTGAGATGATCCCCAGAAGCAGGTTCGGAGGGTAGTCACAAAATGTAAATTATCGGAGGGTAGTCAAACTAAATAATATATCAAGCGAGTCGAGCGGCCCGGGTTGATATTTATTCATCGGAGGAGTAGTCCACGAGCTAAAGAATATATCCAGCCGTCGGACGGCCGGTTGATATTTATTCATCGGAGGGTAGTCCGCAAACGATTAATATATATCAATGGTCGGAATGGCCCAATTGATATATATTCATCGGAAGGTGCCCACTAATAAATTAATAATTCTCATACGAGGCTTAGGCGAGTGGAGGGAATCGGTGAGAACCGGGATGCGAGGTTGAGTCGCGTGAACATTAGTAGGATCATGCATTTGCTTGAATGTTTGTTTAAATTGGAACATTGCCTTTGCTTAGGTGGTGAGTGGCCCATGGGCGATTCTCCTGCGAGGCTTTATTTCATGCGTCGTGGGATCCCCGCTTTCACGGGTACAAGGGCGTGCGAGGGACGGTTCGTCCTTGATTTGTGATAGAAGAAGCGGGGTTGTGGCTTTGGTTATACATGTATTAGAGTGCTAATTTTAATGTATGTATTGATAAAAACATATTATCTTGAAACTATTGGATATAGTTTGGATATATTGTGTTAGTACGGTTGATGGAGCTGAGTGGCGAAGTATTGGATATATATTGCATATATTCTTTGATTGGGACCCAGTTTATCACGAGTTTTGTATTTGGGTAGAGCTCCCAGTACAAGGAGACTGCGATTTTCTAAATTAGCGTGAGCAGCCCGACCTCCACTTGTATTCAGTGGAGTTGTGGGTGTCAACGGACCCCGAGGTTTTAGGCGTCACATATATATATATATATATAGTTATCTATATATAAATATATATATATCTATATATATAAATCTATATATAGATATCTATATATATAAATCTATATATATAGATGTATATAGATATATATATAGATATTTATATATAGATTTATATATATTTATATATATATATAGATATCTATATATAGATTTATATATCTATATATATCTATATCTATTTATAGATATATAAATACATATATATAGATATGTATATATAAATATCTATATATAGATATATACATATTTATATATAGATAACTATATATATAGAAAACTATATAGATAACTATAGATAACTATATAGATTTATATATATATATATATATATATATATATATATATATATATATATATATATATATATATAGATATATATTTATATAAATCTATATATAGATATCTATATATATAGATGTATATAAATATATCCTATATATAGATTTATATATATAGATATATATTTATATATATATAGATTTATATATCTATATATATATCTATATCTATTTATAGATATATAAATCTATATATAGAATATCTATAAATATCTATATATATATATGTAACATATAGGGGGTTAGTTGAAGCTCTGTCGACCCTTCGGAATACTCGTGAATGTCGGGTGACCCGACATTTTCACAATCGAATGATCTCCTTTGTGCAAGGAGCTCTACCCCTGAATACATGCCTGCAATACTTGGCCAAAACGATTTGATATATTCACAATATGAATAAGGCAGCCCATAGGCCATGGCAATATCATAAAATCAATTATCATAACTATTCTTTAATTATCTCCCAATAATTCAATAGTTGATTACACTTTTATTTTATACAAACATATATTAAAATCTACGAATTCTAATACATGTTATATCCAAAACCATCAAGCCACAAGCCGGCTTCTTCAAAATCAACCTCCAAAATGAGATTTGTCTCCTCATTTCTCTGTCTGAAAAATAAGGGGGAATCGCGGCAGATAATTTTATTTCGATGCGCCTAAGTGAAGTAGAAAATAAATGCAATGCTCAAAGCAAACACACATTCAAGTAAATACATGATCTAGCAGTGTCTATGTCATGTCACGAGTCTCACCCGACTCACCACTGCCTAAGCCATGTATGAAAATGTATCATTTTCAAAAACAAAACTTTTGTTCTTGAAAATATACTGCAATATTCGGTAAAATAGGACTACTAGCAGTGGGTGGTTAGTGAGCTTTAGAAGCAGTCATGGTCCTCATCAGAAATGATCTGTTGGCGAATCTCCTGACCCGATTCATAGGAATATCATCCTTTGAAATTAAGCTTTCCCTTGTATATCTAGTTTTATAAAAATACCTTGTCATGCACTCACACCTAACTCTAGGTTACCTAGTGCATATGAAAATGCATTATGTCATTTTCAAATCATTTACACAATATCCAATATGCATATTTTCAATCAACTATAGTACACTCTCATTTAATTTAACACATCACTCATGTACTTTAAAATGTAGCTCACTTGAGCAACTCATAATACATTTCAATGAAAGCATAACACAATTTGTTCCATGTAATTGTGTCATTGAACTAACACATTAGAAATAATGTCTTAACCTATCTAGTTCCACATATATCAAAGCCATTCTTTTCATACCATTTCAAGCACACAACATAGATGATTCTATCCATTTCACACAAACCGGGACTATTTTCTGATCCCAAAAGCGAAGCAAGTAAGGCTGTCTGGGCGGCCCACACTTCTATCGGTTATGTGATGGAGGCAGATTTCCGGCTCCCAATTAGGTCTCCTAATCACGAAGCATAATTTATTCAATAAATTATCACCAAAACACCAATTCAGTCCAAAAGCGGGAAGTGGGCTGTCGACAGCCCACTCATCCTATCGGCTCCGATTTTGAAACCGATTTCCTCAATATTCGGTCTCATGCATACCAACATAGAATTTATTCCATAAATTACCATATAACACCCCAATTCAGTCCCAGCTGATACGGACTACCCGAGAATGTCTAAAATCTTCCTGGTCGGTCCCATGTTTTGGGGCCGTCAAGTGCTGCATTCGGCATTTCTCATATCAAGCATGCATTTAAAGCAATTTTGGTGAAATAAAAACACCCGAGCAGCCCCTAATTTAAGGCGAGTCACGGATGGGGAAAAATCCCGAAATTCGAACAATTCGGTCCAGTGTTTGGGGCCAGTCAAAGCCGGCCCCTCGCGGCCTCAAACCATGGCTGTCAACCGCAAAAATGGGAATAAAACGCAGAGTAAGGAAAATCCTACCTCTTGGAGTTGTCAAAAGCTTCGCAAGCCGAGTCCACGCTTTGCACCGCTCACGACGTTTTCCTTCTTGCTCGTCGAAATCAACGATTGGGATCTTGTATACTACAGAGAGAGTGAGACTCTCTAGAATCACCATTTTGCCTTCTCACGCCCTCTTTGCATCTCAATTGAATTTCACGTTTTGGCTTTTGGTGTTTAAGTGGAGAAAGAAGACTATTCTCTCAAAATTACAAGTTTGCCCCTCAGCTGGTAATTAATTCACTTCTTTTGAATTTGATATTGACACTACCTCGACCGTCCATTTAAATCATTTCTCTACTCATACCACTTATGGTACATGAGTACTTATATGCGCCTTCGTCGCATCGAAAAACGTTGCGGGCTACGTGCGATGCCTCGGCGTGTCGACTGCATTTGTTTCAGAAAATTAAATTTTACGTGCTAACTAGATTTCGAGGCGATTCAGCGGTACAATCCGTTTCGTCATCGAGATCTGGGAGTAGTGCAGTTTTTAGCAGTAATTACAATTTGTAATCAAAATTACGTTTTGCCTTATTCGAAATTGGAATTTTGCTCGGGTCTTACATTCTCCCCTCCTTAAAAATTCGTCGAAATTCTACGCGCCTCCCACATCGACCATGTGCTATGTAACCTTACCTAACTCCAAGACCATCGAATATGACAACTTGAGTTAAGGTCACGAGTGCGACAACTTGATGGTTGTCATCTCATCCATGTCAAACACGGCGTTATGACGACATGTCTGCCACCTAAGGTGCCACGCTTCATTTCTTTGTAGCTCTGATCTTTAAAAAAGTCAAATCTCTCCTACATCCTAGGGAAGAATTTTCCATCATATTATGGCTTTTCTAAAGGAAGGCCTCGACCTCTATGCCCAGTTGTGAAGCTTGTATCGGGATAAACATATCACCTGAATGCATTAATGAATGAGCATGATCATCAATTTAGAGAAACACTACGCTAGTCAACAATTGCAAACGCACTTCGTGATATCCGACTAATCCGACCCGCTCGCCTCGTGGACCATGAGATCTCTCGCTCCCGTGACACCCGCCATATGTCCGGCCGTGGCAATGGTAACACGTCATCCGGCCTGGGGCCACCCGAACTCGACCGCAAACCTGCGGGTCGACCGACCCACGCTCGACTCTCGCCTATGTGGCCCGTCAATATACACATCAGATTCCAAGGCATAAGCACACTCGATACATTAATCATACACATTACCCAGCATACAAGAATCAATTTGCATTTAAATATTGTTTTCAATAAAATTTTATTTTCAAAATTTCATTTTTTGAAAATTTTATTTTTCGAAAATTTTATCAAATTTATTTGATTTGATTTTATTTTTAATTAAATTTAATAAATATTTTTTTTTTTTCGAAATTTATCTTACAATGAACAAGAGTTCATTAGGTGGACTCAGAAAATACCGAAATGAACCGGACTGGAAATCGAAGTCAAAACCGAAAGCAGCATCAGGTAATTAACTTGGCTCAACATCACGCAAAGACGCTTTTAAATTTCATACAGACATGCATCGCCACGCCAGCGCTCGCGCCACGCCAAGGCCGCGCCGCTTCGCCGCGCTTACGTGACGCCCGCGATCTCCGCCGCCACGCGTCCGCTCATGCCACACATCATTACATAATACTCGCCATCATCAAGGCGCTTCCTAGTTGCCTTATGCCAACTATGCTCATATCATACCGTCAGACGCCCAAAGACGCTTCAACACACATACTTCAAACACGCCATCGCCAAATTTCAAATACTAAATTACGCTCAATGGGCAAAGAACTCCATTTCCAATTTCTCGCACCATATTTTTTTTTCCAAATTTTTTTTCTTCTTCACCTACGTGAAAATACCAAAAATATTTATTTATTTTCTTCATTTTCCAAGACACCAATAAATTTATTAAAATTTATTTCATCTATATTATTATTTTTTTTTCTTTCATTCCCAACAAACCAAATAAATTGCTCAAATTTATTTTATTTATTCTTCTTGCTCCAGCTTTACACATTGTAAACTTAAGGTTTGTTTTCCAACATGCCTATGTGCTATCTACCTAAGCACACAAACATTCACATCACACGCATAACATGTCATGTCACACTCAAACACATACATACAACCATTCATCATCAATCCACATGATCACACACAAAACACATGCCGTGGTCCTAGTTTTGCTTCAGGCCTTCCCAGTAATCTCATACTCTAAAATCCTAAGATCGAACCACACCTGGGCAGTGACGCTCTTCCTCAACTATGGCCTAAGCCCAAATCCTCTATCTATGTGTTTCATATACCTATACTTCACATCAAACCACCTAAGGTGATGGATACCAACCCAGCCCCTAGATATTCAGATACCTAAGCTCATACCAAGTCGTGGACGCCTAAAATCGGTGGGTCCGTCGACCACCCGGTCAACCTCATGACACTATGGAATGTCTGGGTAACTGACATTTTTCACGCAAAATCCCAGTCCCTTTGCACGGAGCTCTACCCAAATACATAACCTACAAATACCGTCCTAAATGGCCCAATATATTCAATATGAATAAGACTACCGGGCCCATAAACAAATACTCATAAATCAATTATCATAACTAT
>JAEQBH010004318.1:0-67020 GCA_016808115.1 Tetrastigma voinierianum | reverse complement strand
CAAGCATGCATTTTAATACCAAATTCCACAAACAGCCCGCCCGATTACAGACGTTACGGCGAGCCCAAACTCTAAGAAAATTCCCCTGGTCGGTCCCATGTTTTGGGACGATCCTACCTGCAACCCACTACGGCCTCAAATTAGCAGAAACATCGAAAAACCCTTAAAAATGGGGAATAAACACAGGAGAAAATCCTGCCCCTTGGAGTTGTCAAAAACTGCAAACCCGGGGTCCGCAGCGTAGCTTGCTCAGCGTAGAGCGTTCCCTTCTTGCTTTCGATGAAATCCAGCGGTGTCGGCGTGTATTTCTAGAAGGAAGACCTTCTCTCTCTACAGAAAACTCCATTGAAGCCACTGCATCATAGAAAATGAAGCTCCCACGTTTTCCTTTTGGCCTAATGTAGAAGGAGAACTATTCCACTATTATGTCATTTTAGTAACTTAAGATTTAGTTAATGACCTTTATGTCCCTCTTTCAGTTTTGATTTTCGGCCTTATCATAAGCCCATCCATTTTCATCATTTCTCTCCTTACCATTTATGGTACATAGTACATATGTTATATGTGAGCTTCAGTGGCGTCAATGGAGTTCACGGCACCGGCGATGCCTCGAAAAGCGTCTTGACTCATTTGTCTCGACAAATTGCGAAATTTTGCGTGCCTATTGAATTTAGCGAGATGATTCAGCGGTCTGTCCGTTTGTCATCAAGATACAGAAAATTAGTACGGATTTTTAACATGACTACAATTTTGTAGTAGTACGATTTTGCCCACTTATTCCATAAATTGGAATTTCTCGGGTCTTACAAAGATATCTATATATAGATTTATATATATAGATATATATACATATTTATATATAGATAACTATATATATATATATATATATATAGTTATCATATATATAAATATGTATATATCTATATATAGAATATCTATATATAGATTTATATATATAGATATATAATATTTATATATATAGATAACATATATATATATATATATTGTAAGGCAGAAATTTCAATTTCTAAGAGCATAAAGAGCAAAATACAAATTGATACGAAGTGTATTACGGTTAAAATCGTAATTAGCATTCTCTGGGATCTCGGATGATAACAGTGCTCTTAGATGAAATAAATCTCTGTATCTATGTGCGTCGCCGTAATTTTACGGGCATTCAATCGCTACGTTCCACCGAGCATCATTAATCTTGTCATCATTTTTAACCCACCTGCTGCTGTACTCATGTACCATAAGTATTATGGTAAATGATGAAAATGGAGCGGCTGAAGACAGTCTTAGAATAATAAATACAGAAAAGCGAGGAACATAATGAGTATTATAGAAATTGATTTTTAAGTGACTATAGAATAGAAATGGCCAATAGTCTTCTTCTCACTTAAACACCGAGAGCAAGAACGTGAAGGGCATTTATTTGAGTGATGGGAGTGAGCTTCAATAACTGATTTTAAAGTGAGAGAAGGTCCTCCTTCTCTCTAAGTTGTCTCGCGATCGGATGGTTAGTTTGGCCAGTGAAGAGTTCTGCAGCGGAGGCGGCTACGCGTGGACCAGGTTTGCGGATTTTTGTTGGCTCAGAGGCCAGGACACTGCCCTACTGGTTTTATTCCCATTTAGGGACTCCGTGTTTCCAGAGCAGTTTGGCGGGTGGCGGCGGTTTGACTCGGTCCCGAGAGCATGAGACGCCGAAGTGATCAGAATTCTTGGTGATTTCTCTCACCCCATCGTTATTTGCCCGAAATTAGAGCTGTTTGGAGTGTCTTAAGTCTCAGAATTTTTGCTTTAAATCATGTATTTGTATGGAAAAGGAATTACAGGAGATGGGCCAATGAGATCGGTCCCCGAAAACGCTGGGACAGTGGCAAATTTTGGAGATTCTTGAAATTTTAATAAAGTGACGATCCGAAGCTGACCAATGGGCTGTTGTGTTAGAATTGTGTATTAAATTCTATGTTGGTATGCATGAGGCGGGAATAGCTATGGAAATCGGTTTCAAAAATTGGGCGATGTAGGATGAGTGGTGCCAGTGGATGACCCACTTCCTGTTTGAGAGGAATTTGAATTGGGGTGTTTTGTGATAATTTATTGAATAAATTATGCTTTGGTGATTAGGAGACCGAAAATTGGGAATGGAAATGGTTCCACGAGAGAGCCGTGTAGGAAATTAATGAGGCGCAGTAGACGACCCACTTTGTTGGGGTATAAAAGCAGTCCGGGTTTGTGATAAAGGGGTAGGGGAAATTGTCCATGTGTTTTGGTATGAAATTGTATGAAATGAGTGGCTTGATTTGGTGTGGTGTAGAAATCAATAGGTTAATGCTTAATGAGAGGATTAACATGAGGTCCACAATTATATGGAATATATTGTGTATGTATGAGCCATTGGGAATAAAAAAAATTGTGATTTGCTCAATTATATGGAATATAATTGTGAGCATAAACCATTGGAGATGAAATTATGATTTGCTCAAGTGAGCTAATTTGGGTGATGGTTGATATCATTGAATTACATGTGTGTAATTGTAGTTGATTGAAAATATGCATATTGTCATATTGTGTAAATGGTTTTGAAAATGGCATAATTCATTTTCATATGCACTGGGTAACCTAGAGTTAGGTGTGAGTGCATGACAAGGTATTTTATAGCGGATATGGTTGCGAAAGGAATTTGAATGATGATATTGGGAAGGGTAGGTTGGGAGATGGGCGGCCAGTCATTTCGGATGAGGCGCGAAGTTGTTTGGGAAAGCTCACCAGTGAATTCACCTCGGAGGGTAGTCCATTATTTTTCACCAAGACTTATTTAGTGAGTATTATTTTCGAACAACTTGAGTTTTGTTTGAAAATGATTATTTTCTCATACATGGCTTAGAGCGAGTGTGAGTGAGTCGGTGAGGACTTCATTGACATGGGGATGACATGTAGACATTCCAAGTAGGATCATGTATTTACTTGAGTGTGTGTTTACTTAGGAGCATTGCACTTAGGTGGTGGAGTGGCCCGCGGGACTCTCCTCTTGACTTTGCAGCTCACCCTGGGTCGTGGGACCCCCTTGTTCCGAGTACGGGCGCTCGAGGAGACGACTCATTTTGAGGTTGATTTTGAAGAATGGGTTTGTGGCTTGTGATGGTTTTAGGACATAAACATGTATTAGGGTGTAGATTTTAATATATGTTTTGTATAAAACAAAGTGTTATCAAGTATTGAATTATTGGGAGATAATTGAAGAATAGTTATGATAATTGATCTTATGAGTATTGGTTTATGAGCGGAGCAATTTTACTCATGTTGGGATTATATTGCATATATTGGATTGTTTGGGACGGGATATGTCGAGGTTATTTACAAGAATTGTATTTGGGTAAAAGCTCACTTTTGTCTGAGGAGACTCTGCTTAGATTTTATTTGAGTGTGTCGAGGTAACTTGGAGCATCCCACTTAATATTATGTGAGTTGACGGGTAGTGTTCAGCAATTTTGAGTTTGGGGGTATATATAGATATATACATATTTATATATATAGATAGTATATATAAATATGTATATATGAATTAATCTATATATATATAGATGTATATATCTATATATATAAATATCTATATATATATAGATGTATATAGGCTATATATATAGATATATATAAATATATATATATATATATATATATATATATATATATATATATATATATATATATATATATATATATATATTTTTTTATATATAAATATCTATATATATCTATATGGAATTTATATAGATATATAGATTTTATATATCTATATATATATATAGTTATGTATATATATATATATAGATATGTATAGATATGTATATATATAAATAGATATATATAAATAAATATATATATATATATATATATATATATATATATATATATATATATAGATATATAGATATCTATATATAAAAATATATATATATATATAGATATCTATATATAGATTTATATATCTATAATATATTTATATATAGATATATATATATATATATATATATATATATATATATATATATATAACATGCAGTGTTGATGTTGTTGATGTATATATATATTCTACCCTACTTCTCTATCTCTCTCTATATCTATACATATCTATATAGATATATAGATATCTATATATAGATATAGATATCTATATATATATATAGATATCTATATATAGATTTATATATCTATATCTATTTATATATATAGATATCTATATATATATATATATATATATATTTTATATATAGATATATAGATATCTATATATAGATTTATATATCTATATATATATATCTATATCTATTATATATATAGATATCTATATATATATATATATATATATATATATTTATATATAGATATCTATATATCTATATAGATATGTATATATCAATATATATATATATAGTCCAAAACCGATTGAACAACCAAAACTCTTATCCATAATAGAAGATGGATAAGGAAATGTTCAAATTAATTTTGAGCCAAGAAAAGAAAACTTAACAAGATCATGTGCGCAAGGTCTTAATTTCTTATTTAAATTAGAACTCCTTCCCGAGAAAGATCAAATGTTGATCAAACTTAAATCTAGAAGAAGTAGACTATTCGATATACATATATATATATAGATATCATATCTATAATATAGATATCTATATATCTATATGAATATATATATATATATATATATATATATATATACATATCTATATAGATATATAGATATCTATATAGATATAGATACTATATATATATAGATATCTATATATAGATTTATATATCTATATCTATTTATATATATAGATATATATATCTATCTATATATAGATATGAATATATAAATCTATATATATAGATATCTATATATATATATATAGATATCTATATATAGATTTATATATATATCTGACTATCATATATATATATATATATATATATATATATATATATATTTTTATATATATAGATATATAGATATCTATATATAGATTTATATATCTATATATACCATATCTATATCTATTTATATATATAGATATCTATATATATATATATATATATATATATATATATATATATATATATATATATATATTTATATATAGATATCTATATATCTATATGGAAATATGTATATCAATATATATATATATAGTCCAAATGAGTTGAACAGCAAACTCTTATCCATAATAGAAGATGGATGAAATATTTCAAATTAATTTTGAGCCGAGGAAAAGAAAACTTAGCAAGATCATATTACGAGTCTTAATTCTTATTTAGAAATTAGAATACCTTCGAGAAGATCAAATGTTGATCAAACTTAAATCTGGAATAGTAGACTATTCATCTACTATTCCAGATTTAAAATATAGAATTACCTTATAAAAAATTCAAAAGATTTAAAGATAAAAAATTTAAATCCAAAAAACCCCCTGAGAATAAACAAAATAAAAAACATCATAAAAAAGAGGTTAGATGTTTCAAATGTGGTCAAAAGGGTCATATAGCCCCTAATTGTAAAACAAGGTAAGTGTTTATCGGATAAGAAGATTATTATTACGAGAATAATACTTCATCTTGAAGCGATAAATCTCAAACAGAATACGAAAATGAAAAAGAAATTGAAAAATAGAAAATTGCTTATGTAAATAATATGTTAGCATTTGTCCAAAGTACTTCTTGAAATGATTGTCGAGATAGAAGACAAAGAGACTAAAGCAAAATATATATAAGAAAGGTTTTAGAGCAGCAAAATTCAAAACCAAAGCCTAAATAAATCTATCAAATTCTTATCGAATGAAAGATATGTTTCAATATTATAAAAAACGGGGAACTGCTAACTTTGCAAGATTTGCGGGAAAGTAAAACAAATAAAAATTCAAAATAAAATGAATTAAAGGAAGAATTGTACACAAAACCTAGGAGAAAGAATAACCAGCTTAGAAATCGAAAAGAAGATTTATGAAGAAACAAATGAAGAAGTTGAAACTTTTGTACATGAAATAGTATAGTACAAAAACTGAGAGATGGTATACAAGATAGCACTTTGAGAATCAAATCCACGTTACAAAGAAGTTTTATAGCTTTAATTGATTCGGGGAGTTGATTTAAATTGTATACGGAAAGAATTAATCCCTACGTATATTTTGCAAAAACATCTGAATTATCAACTGTAGTAATGATCCTTTGAAGGTTCGATACAAAATACCACAAGGTCATACTTGCAAAAATGGTATTTGTATTAAACTTCATTCTTACTAGTCAAAAATATAAGTCATCTTAAATTGTTTAGGAACTCCTTTCCTAACACAACTTTATCCTTTCAAATTGATAATAAAGTTAAAAACTAAATATAATGGTCGAAATTCTTTTTTGAATTTATACGAAGTATCGAAGTTAAAAATAAATCAAGTTCAAGATTTTATTTCTTTGCTTGACAAACAAAACATGTAAAATTTCTTCGAGAAGAAATACAATATAAGAAAATTGAAAGAAAATTTACGATGAGAACAAATTCAAATAAGAATAAAAAATATCCGAAAAACAAATAGAGCAAAATCTTTGTTCTTACATGCAAATGCATTTTGGAATAGAAAAAAGCGACATATAGTTTCTTTACCATATGAAAAGATTTCTGCAAAAAACAAATTCCTACAAAAGCTAGACACATTCAAATGAGTCTTGAACTCCTTGAATATTGCAAAGAGATTAATGATCTCTTAAATAAAAACTTATAAGACACAGTCATTCACCATGGAGTTGTGCAGCTTTTTATGTCAACCTGAATTAAGAAGAACTCAGGTTGGTGATTAATTATAAACCAACGAATAAGAAGTCCTCTGATAGTTAGGTAATCTGGCCTATTAAAAGGATTTAATTCAAAGATTTATAATGTAACAATTTTCAAAATTTGATATGAAATACGGTTCTGGCGGAATTCAAATTAAACCAGAAGACAGGTACAAACCTGCATTTACTGTTCCATTTGGACATTATGAATGGAATGTGATGTTAGTTTGGTCTTTCAATGCCCTTCAGAATTTCAAAATATGATGAATGAAATATTCAATGAATACACTAGATTTTCTATTGTTTACATTGATGATGTTCTTATTTTCAAATTCAATTGAGAACATTTCAAACATTTAAAAATTTTTCAAAAAATTGTAGAGATAATGGTTTAGTAATCTACGCAGCAAAAAATTAAATTGTTTCAACAAATATTAAGTTTTTAGGATTTGATATTATGGGCAAGAAATTCAATTTACGGAATAAGGGCAAAATCGTAATTTTAATTACAAAATTGTAATTACGGTTAAAAATCCGTAACTAATTCTCTAGACCTCCCAGGATGATGAAGCAGTTATAGTTGGAATGGAGTCTCCACGAGAAATCTAGTTAGCACGTAAAATTTAGTAATTTTAAACCGATCGGTGTCGACCGTTTTTCGAGGCATCGCGTTTCGGTCTGTCATCGGTTTGATGTGGCGAAAGCCACATATAACATCACTCATGTACCATAAGTGGTATGAGTAGATAAATGATGAAAATGGATAGTAGGAGTGATGCAGAATATATCAAATCTGGTAAAAGAGGGACATACATGTCATTTAGAGATTTGATTTTTAAGTCATAAAAGATAAAAGGTAAATAGTCTTTCATCTCCCTCCCTAAGACAAGCGAAGCGTGAGAAGCCATTATTTTTCGGTCCGATGTTCTTCGTTGAGAGAGTTTTAGAGAGGCGCTTCTCTCTAAGTTTGCACCGCAATCATGAGCCAGTTGGCGGACCGGTGAGAAGGGAAAGAAACTGATCTACGCGGGCAATTTCTGGCGTGGACTCGGTTTAGTGAGTTTCTTCAAACTCCTCGAGGTAGGATTTTCTCCCTACTTGGGTTTTATTCCCATTTTTAGTGTTTTTCGAATGTTTGAGTCGATTTAGGCCATTAGGGGCGGTTGGATCGGTCCCAAAACATGGGACCCAGTGTCTAAATTTTTTAAAACCAAATGGAAGCGACCCGTAGGCGTTGCTCCACGGCTGTAATGGTATGAAAATGTTGATTTTGTGGTTTTGAATTGTGTGTTGAATGGATTTGAGGCCAGGGAATGGCCATGAGATCTTGAGGTTTATATATGAGCCAGATAAATTGTTGAGCTAGAGACGAGAGCCTAGGGTTTCTATTGTTCTAGAGGAAGAGTGCCCAAAAAAATGTATTTTGGGAAAATCTTAGTTTGATTAAGTAATTCGAATCGGTGCTTGTGTTTGGACATTAGCCAGAGTGAGCTAATTTTGGTGTTTGAAGTAATCTCATAACATTTTGTGTGATTTAATTTTAATTATGTAAATATATTCATGTTTATATATTTGCATGTGGTTTAAACTAATATTAGGCTAGCTTATGCATTCCATATACGGGAACATCCTAGGACCATGGGAGTTAGTGCATGAGACAAGAATACAGAAAATAGTTCGGAGGTTGTCTAACAATGTAAAATGGTCGGATGATCTGACTTAAATAATATATCAGTATCGGGCTGACCAGTTGATATATATTCATCGGAGAAGTAGTCCGCATTACGAATTTATATATATCGATCGTCGGAGACGTGATTGATATATAACCACATCGGAGGAGTTGTCCACTAATAAAATATGAATTCTCATACAAGGCTTAGGCGAGTGTGAGAGAGTCGAGTGAGGACTCGGGGATGCGGAGTTGGTCATGTAGACATTCAAGTAGGATCATGCATTTGCTTGAATGTTTGTTTTAAGTGGAACATTGCTTTGCACTTAGGTGGTGAGTGGCCAGCAGGAGCGATTTTCTCTGAGCTTTAAACTCACCCAGTCGTCGGACCCCCTTATTTTCTACAGTCTGGGAGCGTGCGAGGAGCCGCTCATCCCCAGGTCGGAGGTTTTGAAGAAAATTTGGATGTGGTTTTGATGGTTTTCCATATGTATTAGAACTCACATTTTGATATATATGTTGTATAAGGCCATTACTACTCTTAGGCCCATGGGACATGGTTGATATGGTTGATGGTGTGTTTATGAACAGGCCCAAGTGGCCGTTTTATCCATGTTGTTATCCTTGGGATTATATTGGAATTTGCTTGGGACGGGTTTATCGAGGTTACGTATTTGGGTAGAGCTCCGTCTGAAAGGAGACTACTTGGGTGCACCTAAAGTGGCGTCGGGTGGCAGGCCTCCACTTATTCCGCGGGTTGACGGGTGGTCAAGCGGACCCCGGGTTTTGGGCGTCACGGCAGTATCGGGCTTAGGTATCTGAGATACCTAGGAGCTCGGGTTAGGGTATCCATCACCTGCGATTGTGGTTATGATGTAGATTGAGGTATGAGTAGGAAGGCACGAGAGAGAAATTAGAACACTGCATGTGTTTTGATTGTGATCATGTGATGCTATGATTGATGTTGTAACATGTGTGATCATTTGGTTGTTTGGTGAATGGTGTGTTGCCATGTTGCAGGTGAGTAGTGAAATGATATGTGCTTGGTGATTAGCACATGAATGTGTAGAAAATATGTCGAGTTGTAAAGTGTAAAAAAAAAAAAAAAAATGAATGAAAAGAATAAATTTTATAAATTTATTTAGCCTATTAGATGATGAAAATAATTTTCTAAGTTGAAGAAAATCTGAGGAATAAATTTTTATGAATATATTATGAATTTATTGGGAGGAAAAAAAAAATGATTTTAGTGATTTTAGTAGTTTTTCATACGTGGAATTAAAAAAAATTTTTTTTATTTATCATGAGAAAAAAAAAAAAAATTTTAGTGCGAGTGAGTTGAAATCATGCTGCGATGGGTTGTGTAATTTGGGCGGTGGGCGCGAGGCTGGCTCGGCGTCCGCCCCGCGATGCGACCCGGCGCGCGACACGGCGGCCCGGAGGCCTGCGATATGGCGGCCCCGGGCGTACGATCTGTGGCCCAGGCGCGTGGTGGCGAGCATCTTTGGGCGGCGAGCGTTGTGGGGCGCGAGCGGATCTGGGCGTCTTGACACATTCTTCTGACACGGCCTGGCGGCCTCTGATGCAGCCCCGGCCCCTTGCCACGATATGGCGGGGACACGGCCCGCGACACGGCAACCCGTCTTGTGGCGCTACAGGCGCTGAAGTGCTGATCTTGTCTGGCGTGCTGCTTAGGCTTCTTTGGAGTGCTTGGGCATCGAAATTTGGGTTTTAATTTGATTTTTGAATCGATGATATTTAGTCCACCGTTTAGACCGGTTCATAACATATTCTTAAACAACATTCCTTATAAAATTTTCGAATTTTTTTTTATTAATTAAATTAATTAAAAAATCAAATAAAATTTGAAAAAAAAATTTCGAAAAATGTCTGATTTAAAAAAATATATATATAAAATTTTGTGGATCAAATTGATTTAAATTGTGGATAAATTGTCCTACAGGGCTTCATAAAATGTAGGAACTTGATGTATACGCAATTGTGTTTGATTAGTGTCTCGAGTGATGTTTATGCCTTGGAGATATTGTATTGTTTATTAACTGCCCTGTTGATTGTGTAGATGGATAGTAGAGGCGGGGGCGGCGAGGACATCCGTGGCGCCGGTCGGGCCTGCAGGCACATATGATCAGCGCCGGTATTCGACCGACAGGCCTTTATTGAAATTTTGTGGGTGTTGCTTGTTTCTTGTGCCTGGTAGTGTGTAGTAGATGAGTGGGGAGGTCCTAGTAACCTCTAGAGATTCGGGCGCATCACCCTCAGGCATTTCTTTGGGAGGGACCGTGGTGACGGACCATTGGTTCATGCGAGATAGAACGTGTGGAGGGCCATGGAGATCACCTCGTCTGATCGAGTCGAAATTTGGCGCATTCCGGCTAGAGGCGAGGCCGAATATGGTGGAGATGGGTTAGAGCTTCTAGAGATTTAGAGGCTTTGACATGGGCGAGTTCGGGGCTACATTCATGAGCAAGTATTTTCCGAGGCTACGAGACCACGCCAAAGCTCGGGAGTTCCTAGAGTGACGAGGAGCGATGGCGAGTGATGGACTTCGTGGCTCGATTCACTAAGTTAGCGGTTGCGGATGACTACGTGGCCCTGGGTGTGGCGAGGTTAGGAAGGTTTGAATGAATTTGAGAATTTGTCCGTTCGTGCTAGAGATGTGGGACTCACTTTCACGGGACATGGATTATGGTTGGGACGGCCACGACCATAGAGAGATATGGAGGATGCTCGGAACACTCGGGAGCGGAGTGTTAGTGGTAAGAGGAAGGACGGTCGGTCTTCCTCCGAGTTCGAGGAAAGACGGAGGGCCTCTGGATTGCGAGGATCTGAGTCACGGCCATTCGGGCCGGGACCGGATGAGTTGCTGTCGGCGGGGCGGATGAGTCGCTAGTCGGGCGGGACCCGGATGGTGTGCTTCCATTGTCGGCTGGACACATGAGGCGGGATTGCCCCACGACCGAGAGATTCGGGGTTTGGGACATCACGAGTCCCGATCCGGTGCGAACCCGAGGAGAGGATGCAGTACATTCCTCCTGACATAGTACGGGCGGATAGGCAGTCACGGTTTCGAGGACTACGGGCACCCCACATTTCACGGGTAGGCAGGAGGCCCGGGGCAGTAGGCGGCTGGGGCCCACGAGAGGCCGGGACCTCGGGGTTCGGGGGGGGGGGGTGTATGCGGCGAATCACACCGCGGTGAGTCATCAGATCAGCCTTGACCTTCTCTGAGTACGTTTTTCTATCTCGCCTATGGGCAAGAGTGTTATTTGATTCCGGTGCTTCGCATTCATTCATTGCTGCATCAGTTGTGATCGAGTTGGGCTTAGAGGTTGAGACAGAAGACCCTGTGCGTGAAGTTCTCCCCCAGGGATTAGGCGAGAATAGGGACATATGTCGATGTTGCGGCTGGAGATCTCGGGGACTCTACTCCTGGTGGACGAGGGTCATGGATATGTCGAGTTCGATGTCATCTGGGGATGGATTGGGCGGCGACTACGGGGTCATTATCGATTGTGGCGGGAGAGTTACGCTACGCGGGACGGTACTCGTGTGGTATTCGGGAGACGAAGCATGGCATTTTGCCACGGAGAAGTATCTGAGTCTAGGTGTCGGGGACCGGTTGGCGGGTTGGCTACTCCCGGAGCCTTACCTTAGAGGACCGAGGAGAGTTCGGTTTGGCTGTACCTCAGTTGTGTGCGAGTATGTGGATGTTTTCGGATGAGTTACCTGAAGCTACCTCCGTAGGGTGGTAGACTTTGATATCGAGTTACACCTTGGTACTTCACCCATCTCTATGACTCATGGGATGGCCTTGGATGATTCTGCGGGAACTGAGTCGATTCACAGGAGCTATTGGACAAGGTTCATTAGGCCGACACTTCCCCATGTGGGGCGCTCGGTTCTGACTGCGAAGAAAAGCCAGACCTTCATTTGTGCGTTGACTAAAATGAGTTGAGCCCAGGGTTACGATCAAAGAATCGGTGCAGATTCTGGGAGTTGATGATTTATTTGATCGGTTGAGAGGAAGCCTTGAGTCTACTCGAGATAGACCTTACGCCTTGGTTACCATCGGTGGGAGGTTAGGGATACAGATATTCCTAAGACGACATTTAGGACGCGGTATGGGCACTATGAGTTTCTGGTGATGCCCCCTTCGGATTGTGAATGCGCGGCGACATTCATAGGCCTCATGCATGGGTATTCCAACCCTATTTAGATCAGTTTGTAGTAGTCTTCGTGGATGACATCTTGATCTACTCGTCAGTGGGGCGTGAGTATCCTTGAGAGGTCGTTCTGATTGTTGAGAGACCGTAGGTTATACGCGAGTTAGGTAAGTGTGAGTTAGAAACTGCGAGGTGAAGTTTTTGGGACACGTAGTGTCGGCATCGAAGTGTCGGTCGGCAGGAGAGGTCACGTAAGACCAGAAATTCAATTGCAGGAATAAAGGAATAAAATCGTAATTTTGATTATAAATTTTAATTATGGTTAAAGTCCGTAATTAATTCTCTAGACCTCGGATGGCCAAGCAGTTGTGCGGGTGGACTCGTCTCGCGAAATCCTAGTTAGCACATGGAATTTCGCAATTTCTTTGAGACGGTCGGATCGTACGTTTTTTCGAGGAGCATCGCATTTTCGATCGCGTGTCGTTTTGATGCGGCCGAAAGGCGCATATAGTATGTAATCATGTACCATAAGTGGTATGAGTGGAGAAATAATGAAAATGGGCGGTAAGATAGTGCAGAAAATCAAATACGGTAAGAAGGAATTAATTGGATTAAATGAGGGCAAACTTGTAATTTTGAGAAGAATAGTCTTCTTCTCCACTTAAACAAAGGCAAAAACGTGGGGGTCATTTGGGGGAGATGCAGTAGGCGTGGAGGAGAAAAAATGGTGATTCTAGAGAGAGAGTCTCTGACTTCTCTCTAGAAATACATGCAATCGGACCAGTTGGTTCGGCCGGAGACGAGAAGGGAAAACGTTCACGCGGGCAGGCTCTGCGTGGACCCACTGGAGTTTGCGAGTTTTTGACAACTCAAGAGGTAGGATTTTCTCCCTACTTGGTTTATTCCCATTTTAAGGGTTTTGATGTTTTAGGTTGGTTTGGCGAAAGTGAGACCGTTTGATCGATCTCAAAACATGGGACCGAATTGTTAGAAATTCTTGGTGATTTTTCTCCCATCCGTGACTGCCCAGAAATTAGGGGCTGTTTGGGTGTTTTTATTTCACCAAAATTGCTTTAAATGCATGCTTGATATGAGAAAATGCCGGGAATGGGTGTTTGATCGGTCAAGCTATGGGACCGGTGTGGAATCCACAGACCATGAGGCGGTCAGAAGTAACCGGTGTGTATGGTATTATGGGTTCTTGTGTGATAATTTAATGAATAAATTATGCTTTGGTGATTAGAGGCCAGAGGTGGGAATGGAAATCGGTTCCATCAGAGGAGCCCAGATGTAGGAAATTAATGGGCTGCCGGAGTGGACAGCCCACTTACTGTTTGGGACATGAAGCAGGTCCGGGTTTGTGATAATTGGGGTGAAATTGTCCATGTGTTTGGTATGAAATTGTATGAAATGAGTGACTTGATTTGGTGTGGTGTGAAATCAATAGGTTAATGCTTAATGAGGATTAACATGAAGTCACAATTATGGAATATAATTGTGTATGTATAGGCCATTGGGAATAAAGATTGTGATTTGCTCAATTATATGGAATATAATTGTGAGCATAGGCCATTGGAATGAAATTATGAATTGTAATTAGGCTAAATTGGGTGATGCTTGATGTGTTGGAATTACATGCGTGTAATTGTAGTTGATTGAAAATATGCATGTTGACATATGGTGTAAATGATTTTGAAAATGGCATAATGCATTTTCATATGCACTGGGTAGCCTAGAATTAGGTGTGAGTGCATGACAAGGTATTTTTGTAAAAACGGATATGTTTGCGAAAGGAATTTCACAGGATGATATTCCGGAGAATTGGGTTGGGAGATGGGCCAACAGATCATTTCGGATGAGGACCATGACTCTTTAGGAGCTCCTGACCAATTCACCTCGGAGGGAGTAGTCATATTTCTAGAATATTTCGGTGTGTCTTTTCAGAACAAAAGTTTTGTTTGGAAATGATTATTTTTCTCATACATGGCAGGCGAGTGTGGTAGGTCGGTGAGGACTCGTGACATGGGGATGACATGCTTGGACATTCAAGTAGGATCACGTATTTACTTGAGTGTGTGTTTGATTTAGACACTGCACTTAGGTGGTGAGTAGCCCACTTAGGGCGATTCTCCTATTGAGCTTTAGCTCACCCCGTCGTGGGACCCCCTTTATTTCAGGTACAGAGAGCGCTCGAGGAGACATCTCATTTTGAGGTTGATTTTGAAGAAGCCGGTTTGTGGCTTGATGGTTTTTTGGACATAACATGTATTAGAATTGTGAATTTTAATATATGTTTTGTATAAACAAAAGTGTTATCAGTATTGAATTATTGGGAATATTTGAAGAATAGTTATGATAATTGATCTTATGAGTATTGGTTTATGAGCGAAGCAATTTTACTCATGTTGGGATTATATTGCATAAATTGAATTTGCCCAGGACGGGTTTCATGCGGAGTATTTTAATTAATACAATATAAAAGGAGACTGCGGGTTTCTGAAGTGGCGTCGGGTAGCAGGCCTCCACTTATGTCGCGGAGTTGTGAGGTGGTCAACGGACCCGGGGATTGGGCGTCACAAGGTCGAGGCGGGTGATGAGTTGGGAGGGAGCCGAAGTCAGTCTTCGAGAGACGTAGTTTCTTGGGATTGGCTGGGTACTACAGGAGATTCATTAGGGTTTCTCAGTTAGCGACTATGACTAGGTTGACCGGAAGGAGGTGAGAGTGGGATGGCCGTGCCGGGAGGCATTCCGGAGTTGAAGAAGAGACCGCCCGGCTCCATCTTGTCAGTTTGAGACCAGGGACGGTACCGGTGTATTGTGATGCCTCGAGGGCGGGATGGGATGTGTTTTGATCACGATCGGGAGGGTAGTAGCCTTATGGTTCGTCGGTTGAAGAATCATGAGCGAATTACCACACATGACATGGAGTTGGCGGCCGTAGTCTTCACCTTGAAGATCTGGCGCCACTACTTATATGGTGAGGAGTTCGAGGTGTACCTCGGACCGTAAAGTCGGTACATTTTCCACTTGTATTGAGACCTTAACATGAGGCAATGCGGATGGATGGAGTTCACAGAGGATTGCTGACTTCACTTTGCATTGCCATCCCGGTAAGGCAAATGTGGTAGCTGATGCACTTACAGTCGGAAGTCACGGGGAGCCTTGGCTAGTATGGCTTCTCGGGAGTGGCGGATCTTTCGGAGCGTGGGTCAGGTTTGTTCTGATCTGTGACGGTCGAGGTACTTTGGGGAGTTTAGTCATTACCAGGTCTGTTGAGCGAGTGATTGGAGTCCCAGGTGGTAGGGCGCGAGATAGTGTCCATCGCGGGATGGGGAGTGCGGTCGAATGCGAGGTGACGAGTTTGGGCCGTTCACGCGGATGGTAGTCTTGATATAGGGGCGGATAGTAGTTCCCCCGATTGTGGAATTTGAGAGGAGATTCTTAGGGAGTTTCAGCGCTCCTCCGATTTGCCGTACATCGGTGGCTGCGAAGATGTACGGGATCTTCGTCGCCCGATATTATTAAGGTGGGATGAAGAACCGCGTAGGGGACTTTGTTCGTGATGTCTCACATGTCGGCCCGGTAAGGCGAGCATCGAAGCCCGACGGGGCTGCCGGCCCGTTGGAGGTGGCGGAGTGGAAGTGGGAGCACGTCACGATGGACTTTGTGACCCGGCTTTGCCGCAGGGTAGCGGCGAAGCATGGCCAGCGGTATGGGTGATGAGTGGAGTAGGCTCACGAAGTCGGCACATTTCTAGCGCGTGCGGATGACCTTAGCCGCCTTGGAGAGATGCTTAGGTTATACATTCGTGAGATAGTCGGAGCTACATGGAGTGCCGGTATCTATAGTGTGTCGGATGAGACCAGAGATTCTGACGCACTTTTGGAAGAGTTTCGAGGTGGCAGTCTGCGGAGTTGTGATAGTCTGTGATTCCACCCTCGAACGGATAATTCGATCCCGAGAGGGACTATCTGAGTATTAGAGGACATGTTCTAGAACTGTCGTCACAGATCATAAGGGTGGCTGGGAGGAGCATTTGCCCTTAGTGATTAAGCTCTGATAACGGTTACGGGCGAGAGCATACGGATGGCAGTGCGAGGCCTTATATGGGAAGTATGTAGATCAGTTATGTTGGAGCAGGAGTGGGGAGAGGCTGAAATCCTGCGGTCTGATTTGGTCGAGACACCTGCGAGAAGGTAAACGTGCGACAGCGTCTTCTCCGGCTCAGGCCGACGGAAGAGCTATGCGGATGTCTGGCCTTCGACCTTTAGAGTTCGAGGGCTCGCGCGTCTTCTTGAAGGTGATGCTAAGAGGGAGTGGTCGAGGTTCGACGGCGTGGGAGCTTCTCCGTAGAGATTCATTGGGCCCGCCGAGATACGCGAGAGGTAGGCAGCATTGCGTGCCGGTTAGCGTTCTGCGCCCGAGTAATGTCGAGTGTCCGTGAGGTGTTTCCGCGTCTCCATGCTCCGGGAGATGCGCACGGACCCGGCCCGTGAGTGGATTGAGGGCGGATAGAGGTGGCGGATGGGACCTTCGAGGAGGACCGGTGCGCGTGTTGATAGCGGGTGTTCGGTTTGCGACGCAAAATCGTGAGACTAGTGAAGGTACTATGGAGACACTATGGAGTGGAGGAGTTCACGTGGGAGCGCGATGACACAATGCGGGCCACCTATCCCTTCTTGTTTAGGGATGAAGGTACGTAGTTTAGTTGTTTAATAATTAAATAACTAGTTTACATGCATGGTACATTATACGTTGCATATGCATGTGAGTGTTTATAATTGTCTTGAATTTCGGGATGAAATTCCTTTTAAGGAGAGGAGAATGGGCAGAAATTCCAATTTAAGAATAAGGGCAAAATCGTAATTTTAATTCTGGTGTATTACGGTTAAAAATCTGTAACTAATTCTCTAGACCTCGGATGATGGCAGTTGCAGCAGTTGGAATGTCTCACGAAATCCTAGTTAGCACGTAAAATTTAAGTAATTTTACGGGAGCCGATCGGTGTCGACACGTTTTAGGAGCATCGCGTTTAGATCATAGTAAATGGAGTTTTTTGATGTGGCCCAGCCACATGTAACATGTACTCATGTACCATAAGTGGTATGAGTAAGATAAATGATGAAAATAGACGGCCCGAGTAGTGCAGATATCAAATCACAGTAAAAAGAGGGACATACGTGTCATTTAAATTTGATTTTTTTAAGTCATAAAAACCAAAGAGTAAATAGTCTTTCATCTCCCTCCCTAAGACAAGCCAAAAACGTGAGAAGCCATTATTTTTCGGTCCGATGGCGCCGTTGAGAGAGTTTTAGAGAGAGGCGCTTCTCTCTAAGTTTGCACCGCAATCCGGCCCAGTTGGCGGACTTGAGGAATTGAGAAGGGAGCGATCTCACGGGCAGTTTCACGCGTGGACTCCCATTTAGTGAGTTTCTTCAAACTCCTCGAGGTAGGATTTTCTCCCTACTTGGGTTTATTCCATTTTAGTGTTTTCGAATGTTTGAGTCGATTTGGCCATTAGGGCGGTTGGATCGGTCCCTGAAAACATGGGGCCAAGATGTACAAATTTTTAAAACCAAATGGAGCGGCCGTAGGCGCTCCACGGCTGTAATGGGTATGAAAATGTTGATTTGTGGTTTTTGGTGTGTGTGTTGAATGGATTTGAGGCCGGGAATGGCCATGAGATGCGAGGGTTTATATGAGCCAGATAAATTATTTGAGCTAGAGCGAGGAAAACCTAGGGTTTCTTGTTCTTTAGGAAGGTGCCCAAAAAATGTATTTTTGGGAAAATCTTGGTTTGATTAAGTAATTGAATCGGGTGCTTGTGTTTGAACATTAGCCCCGAGTGAGCTAATTTTGGTGTTTGAAATGATAATCTCATAACATTTTGTGTGATTTAATTTTTTAATTATGTAAATATATTCATGTGTTTATATATATTTGCTGTGTAGTTTTAAGCTTGTATTAGAGCTGGCTTACATGCATTCCATACGCGGGAACATCCTAGGACCATAGGAGTTAGTGCATGAGACAATCCCAGAAAATGGTTCGGAGGGTTGTCTAATAATGTAAAATGGTCGGAGGGTAGTCACAACTAAATAATATATCAGTCGGACGGCCCAGTTGATATATATTCATCGGAGGGTAGTCCACGTACAATTTATATATATCAATCGTCGGAGCGGCCCAATTGATATATATACACATCGGAGGGTTGTCCACTAATAAAATATTAATTCTCGTACAAGGCTTAGGCGAGTGTGAGAGAGTCGGTGAGGACTCGGGATCTGAGTTGGTCATGTAGGCATTCAAGTAGGATCATGCATTTGCTTGAATGTTTGTTTAAAGTGAACATTTACCCCTTTGCATAGGTGGTGAAGTGGCCCACTTAGGGCGATTTTCCTGCGAGCTTTGGCTCACCGGAGTCGTGGGACCCCCTTGTTTCACAGTGCAGGGAGCGTGCGGGGGACGGCTCATCAGGAGTCGAGGTTTTGAAAATTTGGATGTGGTTTTGATGTGGTTTTCCATATGTATTAGAACTCTGACTTGATATATGTTGTATAAGAGCCATTTACTACTCTTGAACTATGGGACATGGTTGATATGGTTGATGGATATTGTTTTGTGGGCCCAGTGGCGTTTTTATCCATGTTGTTATCATGGGGATTATATTGATTTGCTTGGGACGGGTTTTATACGAGGTTACGTATTTGGTAGGAAGCTCCCAGTACAAAGGAGACTACGCTTGGAATTTTCTAAAGTGGCGTCGGGTAACGAGCCTCCGCCCCATTCCGCCCAGTTGACGGGTAGTCAACGGACCCCGGGTTTTTGGGCGTCACGAGATATTCATCAAGGCGGAATAAAACCTATCTGAGCAATAGATTTTGAAACAAATTTCTGATGAAATCAAAATAAAACACGATTACAAGGTTCTTAGGAAGCCTTAACTATGTATTTGAGTTTACCCAAATCTTAAGTTTTTTAATCAAGCCTTTATTTCAAGGTTAGAAAAATCCTTTACCTTGGTCGAGGTTATACCAGGTAGTGAAGCAGTCGAAAATCGAGTTAAGGGAACTTCCTTGCTTAGGTATCCTTCTTGAAGCCTTTCCTATTATAGAGGCAGATGCCTCGATATAGGATATGGTGGGATTTAAGCAGATTTCAAAACAAAATTTCAATTGTTAGATTTCACTCTGGTGTTTGGAGTGGTCCACAATTGAATTATTCAACAGTTAAAAAAGAAATTTTAGCCATTGTTTATCGTTAAAATTTCAAGTGATGTTTTCAACGAAAAATTTCTTTTAAGAGTTGATTGCAAAGCGCAAAGAAATATTGCAAAAGATGTTCAAAACTTAGTTTCAAAGCGATTTTTGCCGGATAATAAGCTATTTTATCTGTTTTGATTTTGAAATTGAATTTATCAAAGGATCTTCAAATGTTTTACGATTTGCCTCTGGGGAATTTTGGGGAAAATAGAAGCGGGAGCAAAAAGCCAGGATCGATCAAACCCACTTCAAAAGCCTCTTATGCAATGAAAGACTCAAACTTCCGTCGTTTCGAAGTTTGGGGGAAAACCCTTAACCCTTCTTTTCAAACACCAACTCCAAATTTGCATACGAACAAAAGAGCAAAAATTGTTACTTCAAATTTTAGAACACGATCATATATCAGTTCCGGTGAGATTGAGAGTCAAAAGATTTTTTCAAAATGAAGTATTTCATTTCCAACGAATACTAAAAACCAGTAAATTCTCACGAATTCATGCTCGTAGATACAGTCTGTTCAAATATCTCATGTCATGAATCCTGAGGGTAATGACTTTGCTTACTAATGCAAAATGCAGAAAGTCATTAATAGAAAAGATTGAGGTCAAAATATTTTTACCCCTGAGCTTACGAACATTTTGATCCCCTCGACTTTGATTTTTATGACTAATGTTTGGTACCATCACTAATATCAGACCAAAAACTCATTCTTGGTTTTTAGCTGGGATGAAAAGTTCAAAGAACTTTTTCCCAAATTGGTTTCAGGAATGATAGCTTCTTATAGAGCTAATCGAATATTTTCTGTCCTGAAATCACCAAAAGTTTTGATTATTTCAAATCAAACTGTGAAAGCTTTTTCCCTCTGAAATAGCTATTCCACTTTTCTTTTGTTCTCAGTGGAATCCCTTGGATTCTTTGTTGAGACATGTACCATCAATCCATCAAGAAACCCATTCCCTAAGTTTTTAGCTAGAATTCAAAATCAAATAATTGGTAGCTTTCAAAATCTCTGAAGCCCCAAGCTTTGATCTTTGTCGAAAAATGGTAGAAAGTAGAAAAGCCCCGATTTAGAAAAGCCCTCTTCTTGAGGCAGTGCACATTTGGTCCCAGCCTTTGCCGAGCCTAATAACAAAACTCATTTCCTTCAATACGGCTGCGGGGCCTATCTCGAGCAAATCAAGCGGAAGCGTGACGCTTTTCAAAACTCGGCCGGCTCGAGACTCGAGACGAGGATGACCTGTGGCAACCACCAGCCTTCTTCGGCAAAATGAAGACATGTGTGCTCACGGCGGCCTCCCCCTTCACTCCCCTTGGTAAGGATGATAAGGAGGATATCAACATCTTCAGCCTTTTTGCCTCGAGAGAATGTACGGGCTCAAAGAATTCAGAAATCAATTCACGGATGCTTTCTTGACCGATTTAATGAAGGAGATAAAATGCGGACCCACGTAATTATTAGCATCTTAGATCATTTCAAAGCGTTGGCCAATTTGTCCCTACTTTCAAAAGCAAAAGCTCCACTTATGACGGAAAGAAAACAAAATTGCTGACACAAACGGGGTGACTCTTGAAAAAGCAAGAGGCAATTGACTCTTCAAAAAGTATGTGACCCTTCAAAAGTCACATGTGATCCAGCTAATGTGGGCGTGGTTATTTCAAATCAAAATTTCCTATATAAAGAGGTTGTCTCCTTATCTAGGCAGGATAAGTTTAAGAGATAAGGAAGTTAGAGAGAAGCTACGAGAGCCTTGTATCAACTTTGCTTACTAAGCTTTCTGATCAAAAGCTTGCATCAAAGTTTGTAAGTTTCAAAAGTTCGATAAATTCAATTCAAATTTCAATCTTGTTCTTTATTTGATTCAAAATTGCATATTGTTTGCATGTTTGTTCAAATATATTCAACTTCAAATAGTATATCGAAATTTGAAACCTCAAACCTCACGAACCCACTAAGTGGTGTTTAAGCAGGGAAGCCACGTTGTTACGCGCCGTCGTACTTTTGAAGAAATCAAATTTCTTTGTTACTCTGCTTTCAAAAATTTTAATATTTCTTGTTCAAAAATATATATGTTCAAATTGTTTAAGGAGTCCTGTGAAATTGGTATCATAGCGAGTTAAGCAAAATTTTGATTAATTTTGTATTTGTATTCTTTCAAAATAGTTGTGATTCCCGGTTAGTGTTGGTCGACCCTAGTGTGTCAGTTGGTCGGTAAGTAAAGCCTGTGTGGTAGGTGGTCTGGTGTGGTGGTCCCTCACAAATGTTAAGTCCGATTCTTTGTAAGGATAAGAAATGTCAAATTTCATCAAATTGTGAGTATAATTCAAATACTAGTTCATCCAAGATAGATGAACAATTAAGACAATCTGAAAAACACTTGACAATTTGAAAACAAACTTTACTGTTTCTATAGAAGATTGGGAGCAGTATATCAAAAATTAGGAAATGCCAAAACAAAATATTAAAGAACTATACAAAAATAAGACTTGAATTCAAAAATTATAGAATCAAAATCTCTGAAAATACTCATTCAATAGGTTTTGAGGCGAAACTATTGAACTTAAGATCTTAAGGATGCAGAAGCAAAGTGAAAAAATTCAAAATTCTACATATAGGAGCTATCGGTAGCGGCGAGCCATAACCAGGTTAGGGTTAGACAAACCTATATGTATATGTCTGCGTGATGCAAGACATAACAAATTCCAGGATTCCCTTTTAGGATTAATGGAAACAAATACATCGTTTTGGGCCGATTGTATTTCTGTTATCCGAATCTAGAGTTAGGCGTATGAATGATAGGCATTCATAAAGCCTTAACTCTAAACATTAACTCAAAATTATGACATGGATCTGGAGTCGAAATATACTTATAGTATACAGGAATTTATGCTATAAGTAATGACCTCGTGAATTAATCCAAATTGCCTTTTTGTCCTCACGAATCGAAACATTAATTTGTGAAGCAAATGAGAAGGATTCAACAGTCATAATTCAAACCTATTCCATGGGAATGTTTAACTTCAATCCTACGAGATGGATTTCAAAAAGCGACTCTTAGCTCCAAAACCGAGTTGAACAACATAAACTCTTATCCGTAATAGAAGATGGACAAGGAAATGTTCAAAATTAATTTTGAGCGAAAAGAAACTTAACAAGATCATACCCAGGTCTTGAATTCTTATTTAGAAATTAGAACTCCTTCGAAGAAGATCAAATGTTAGTCGAGCTTAAATCTAGAAGAAGTAGACTATTCATCTACTATTCAGTTTAAAATATGCAGGAGTGAACCAAACATTCAAAACTCTCGAGATAGGTCTCTGACATTTTCTCGAATGATGTCACCAAATGATAAGGCCCTCTCATTTCCCGACATGATGTGAGAATGTGTTTGAAATAGACGAAAGAATACTTGAGAAAAGAAGCCAAAATGCGAAGAACATAAAGAAAAAGCCGATGGTTCTCAGAAATTATCTCAAAACAAGAAATTTAGAAACAATGGTATCAAACTATGGAAACAATGGAAATGAATATTCAGTGTTCACATTGTGGCCTTGATCTCGGGGTGTCAGTTGACTACCGATCCGACAGCGAAATCCACGTGTCTCACATGTGAGGCAACGTGCATGTAAACCAGCCGATTGGGCCCGTATATCCATTCAACACAGTGCCTTATATTTTATACGAAAATGATTTATTTACAATTGTGTTTAATTACAATTTATACAAAAAATGGGTTTCTTGCCCGAATTTTCTGAAGCAAAAGTACAAGATAAGGCCATCTTGGCTAGTTTCTTACTATGGGCCGGAGCGTTCCATCTAAGCGCGTCTTGATTGCCTAAAAATAGTCCCACGACGGGGTGAGCAAAGCCCAGTAGTGGAATTTCCCTACTTGGATTACTCCCCACCTAAGTGCAATGCAATGGCACACAAACATATTACACATGCTAATATATCACTCATGCATATATTAACATAATTTAATCCATACATCATGTTATTCAGTTTATAATAATAACATAAACTTAGCTCACATGGACTAAGACACTATCAGAAGCGGTCGTCTTGGAGCGCCCCGCAAATATCACCTGAACATGTTATTTTTCTCATGGTAATAACATGACACCATAAATCAAGCAAAACGCGAAACGATCTACGTGAACTGTCCAAAACACTCTGAGGATTTCCTAACCGGTCAGCTTTTGGGCAAAACCCACGGCATCTGGGCCACCGGCAAATCCCGTCATTACATAACCGCCAAGTAGAGTAAAGCAAGTAGGAAAAACCCTTGCAGCACTACGGAGTTTGTCGAAACTCCTCTCGAAGGCGGCAACCACGTGTAGTCCTTGCCGTGGGAGCAGCTTTGCTCCTTGTCTGCGTCGGGGCTCCAAACGGTCAGAATGTGGGAATTTTAGAGAGGTGGAGCCTCTCTCTCTAAAACTCCTCTCTTCCTCCTCTCCCTTTTGGTTGGTCTCTCCTCCTCATTCCCTCTCCCAAACTGATTTGGAAGACTTGGTCGAAGGAAAGTCCTCTCGCCGCCACATGTCCATTTCATTTGGACACCTTGGATTACCCCCTTATCCTTATCAATCTACCTTGAGATATCCCTGTGGCATCATGCCATGTGTCACAAGTGAGCCCCACTTGACCTCAGTTTGACTGCATACGCTGGACATGTGGCGCCTCACGGGCCTCCCAGAAAAGTGCCCAGTGTCATGCATCCTCGGGTGCCTCACGGCATTGAAATTAGGTTTGTCTCGGAATTCGGCCAATCGACCGTGGCAGCTAGATTTGCGAGACGATTCACGGTGAATTCCGTTTAGTCATCCGAGGATCTAGAAAAATTCAGTTTTTCAGCAAAGTACCATTTTATCCTTCCTTAGAAAACATGGATTTTCAGGGTCTCACACATATTTTGATATTGTAAGCAACAATCAAATAAAATAATCATACTATCAAATAAATATGTTCCAAAAGTCTGGAAGTCAAATCTTTGTGAAGCCCCAAAATTGAAAGTCAGTTATTTCTGCGTCGACCATGGGAATACAAGTGGATGTCGGGTTACCCAGAGCACCACTTGAGAAAATAGACGAGTCTCCTTTGTACGGGAGCTCTGCAGGTAATGCCTACGAAATGCTTGTCCTGAACAATCCAATATGTACAAATATGTCGATACGGCCCTTGGGCCTGTAACTAATACTCATTAAAACATATCACAACCTGTTCTCCGATTATCTCCCGATAATTACATGGGTTGATTACACTTTTTGTTTATACAAAACCATATATTAAAATCTACAGATTCTAATACATGTTTTGTCCAAGAACCATCAAGCCTATGGCTTCTTAGAAAGTAAGTTCGTCTTTCTCGAGGCGGCTCCTTGTGCACGAAAAATAAAGGGGGTCCCAAGGCAGGTGAGTAAAGCTCAAATAGGAGAATAAGCCCTAAAATTAAGACTGCTCACCACCTAAATTGCAGTGCAATGCTCCCAAATTAAACACACACTCAGAAGTAAATCTGTGATCTACTTGAATGTCTACATGTCATCCCGTATGTCTGTGAGTCCTCCATGAGCTGGCTCCACCTTTTAAGCATTGTGTGAGAAAATAATCATTTTCAAAACAAGCCAGTTGTTCTTGAAAATACACTAGAAATGTTGATGGAATAATAGACTACCCTCAGAGTGAGATTGGTTGGTGAGCTTTAAGACTTGATCATAGTCCTCATCAGAGTGATCATTGGCCCATCTCTGACCCATGATTCTCAGGAATATCATCCTTTGATTCCTTCGCAGCCATATCGTTTTTATAAAATACCTTGTCATGCACTCACCTAACTCTAGGATTTACCCGAGTGCATATGAAAATGCATTATGCCATTTTCAAAACCATTTACACAATATGACAATATGCATATTTTCAATCAACTTCTGATCACATAATTCCACACTTCAATCATCCACCAATCCTAACTCACTTGAGCAAATCATAATCATCACCAATGGCTTACAACCTGATTTAATTCTATATAATTCGTCATTTGTTAACACCTCAAGCATTAACCTAATTCTTTGATAAATAACTCTCCAGATTAATTCCTACACATACCCAATCCATTCAATTCACCTGAAGTCAAATGCGAAACACATGGATGATTTTTATCAATTCCTGACAGGGCCAGATTTTAACAGTCCGAAGCCAACTTGATGAAATTTGTCACAGGCGACCCATGTCCCAAATCTGGTTCACTTTGGAGCAATTCTTCTCCTATTAGGTCATAAACACCCAGAAGCATAAATTTAGTGAATAAATTATCACAAAGGACCCATAGCAGTCCATACTTGCCGGTGTCTAGATTGCCCAAATCGGCTCCCAAATTCTAACCACTTGGTCCCGTGTTTTAGGGGCGATCGGCCAAACCATTCAGGCACTATCATCTCAAACATGTTTAATGCAGGAATTCCACCTGAGTGCCCACAACATTACGGACGATCCGCCATATGAAAATCTCAAAATAAATTCAAATATGGTCGGTCCCAGTTTTGGGGCCAGATCCAACAACCCCTCACTGACCTCAGACCCATGAAACATGGAAAAACCATAAAAATGGGAATAACACGCAAGTAGAGAAAATCCTACCTCGAGGAGTTTGGGAAAACTCCGATCCGGAGTCCATAGCGTAGCCTGCCCGGCGTAGAACCTTTTCCTTCGCCGAAGGCCGTAGACGGTCGGATCTTAGTGATAAGAGAGAAGCACTCTCTCTCTCTAAAGCTCTCAAACCCAAAGCTCACTTTGCATCAAAAATGGCCTTCACGTTTTGCCTTGGTTCATTCAGAAGACAAGTCACTATTTGTGATTAGTAGTGGGAACTACCTCTGATAGGTACCTAAACTCATGGTCGGGGTTCGAGGCCACGGATGAAAAACCCTGTGAGCTAGGGGATAGCGTGAATTGGACACCAGCCCTCAGTCGGAGTGGGCCCAGGGGTGAGGGACACGTGATATAAGGCGCCTTTTTGTGGGCCGCCCCTGGCCCGCTCTCAGACGGTGGTCAGCTCCTGGTATCCCACAGCTCGCGGGGTTTCTTTATCTCCAGTGGGCTCAGACACAGGACCATGAGCCAGATACCCTTCGAGGTGGATTCCCACTACCAATGGAGCCTATACTTCCAGTTTTGTATATATATATTTATAGGATACCATGAGTTTTGTCTTATTTTGTATATATATTTATAGAATTAAATTTTTTAAAATTTTAAAATATATATTTGAAATAATTTAAAAGTTTTTGTAGATTAAAAATAAAATAAAATTTTGGTTATCAAATATATCTTTTATTTTCTTATTTGGAAAAAACAAAAAAGTTATCTTAGAAACGGTTTCCACCTACCCATACATTTTATCCCAAATTTAAAGTTCGATTTTTCTGATAAATTGTTGGACTTATGTTTAAAAGCATTATGATCCAGTTGATGAAGGCAAAATTAATCATGGACCATTAGATCCCAGAATAGTTAATTAGTGATATAGTCTATTAATAATTATTTAAAAGATAAGAAACCAATAATAAAGCAAGAGTTTGGTTACTTAATATGCAAAGAAAAAAACCTTTATTCTAAAGAAATCTATCGATCTAACATGGCGGGATAGGGATTGCTGCCGGCTGTGCCTCTTACTTTCGATGGATTTCCTAACGAGATAAGAGATTGCTACACTTAGCTGTTGTCTCCTTACTCTCTAATGGATTTCTAATTATAAAAAAAAAAAATAGGAGTAATATAGGTGGCTTGGTGTCGCTGATTGGTTCTTGTTTGACCAGTAATATTTATAAAAGGTTAGAATTTTGGTATATAAAATGGGCCACTCATACAGGACCTTGATATATTCTCCGTATGGTCTTTACACATCGTGTGTGTTCTCTCCTTTAGTCTCAGCGATTAGGCGCGCCTACACCTAGATTTGTATGCCTTAATTAGAATGGCAAGGTTAGCGCGAAAGGTTAGTAAACCACCAAGCGATGACATTAGTGTATCACATTATCTTGTATCGATCATGATCGGACTTGGTTAATACATTTGATCCGACAATTGGTAACTCCAGGCACGGATTGAATCAGTAATTGGCGAGATCATTATGTTTTTTTGCATGTATATTTGATCTAATTAGATATATGGCGCCTAGAGTTTATGTTTCATATTTATTTATATTTTGTATGAATAGAATGTTTTATTTTGGCCTTAATCCATATTAGAAATTGATTGTATTTTTTTTTATGTAGCTTGGAGGCTAATCATAAGATTAGGTATTCCTCATTGATTTATTTATTTATTTATTGGATAATTCTATATGTAAATTCGGATTTATTGAATAATTATATAATAAGTATCCAAAAGTCTGATTCTGTACATGTTATTGTTCATTGTTTTAAGTGTAGATCGAAGCCTCGGTTTGGCATACTGACACCATAATCATGTAGGGGACCGAAAGGAGGGTCAGTGGGAGGAAGGGTCGTGGAAGGCGAGCACGTGCCACACGTGTCGCATAAAGCGGTGAGACCCAGGACTCAGGCTTGGCTGGGGTGCATAGGGGCGCGTGCTAGCAGTTGGAATCAAATTTGGCCGTAATCCCTTTCTTAGTGATCTCTCCTTATAAAAATTTCGTGTCGGAATGCGTGCGGTGAATGGCGATGATTTTGGTTTTTGGCTTGAGAAGTTGCTTGAGGTGTGTGTAGTCTCGGTTGGGCAGATTTGACCGATATGTTCCTTAAGTGTTCTATCCCTACATAAATTTCATGATGATTCAAGCTTTGTGCGGTGACTGACAACGATTTTGCTTTTTGATTTTTGGCGATGCGTGGGGGCTTGGGCAGCGTCGAATTTGGACAAATGTTGGCTAGTTGGTTCCTCATGTGGTGATATACCTTCCCACATAATATCGTGATGATCAAAGTTGTGTACGGTGATTGTCCACGATTTTGGTGCTTGGCTTATGAGGGGACCTTCAGTTAAGAGTTTTTGTGTTTTTGGAGGCTTAAAACCACTGAAATCAATTCTAATAGCAATCCACAATTCAAAAGAATTTCAAGACCCGATGGAAAGATGGATTCTGAGCTAGATATCAAGTTAGGGTTCTTGGCCTATTAGACATTATTTTCTTTCTTCTTCTAGGAAACCATGGATTAAGGGCCCGATTATTTATTCTTTACTTATAATTGTTTTATATAGATATAACATATGATGTATGCTTGCCATGCTACTTAGAATAGGTGGTGCCATATAATTTTCATCATGTGATATATACATATGCATAATGATATTTGTTTTGTCTAGATAATATTATTATGAAGTATTTGAGTTGAATTAATGTAAATGAATGAGTGAAGGAGTTAAAATTAATTTAATAAATTTGAAACCTACGGGCTCCATTAAGGGGTCCCGATAATAAAAAATGACATGATCGAATTTTATAGGATTGGAACTAAAATAATTTCAAAATTTTAATAAGATTATTACCTTGATAATCGATAATACTAAGAAAGATAATTTTGAAATTAGAATTAATGGTTATCACATTCCAATTTTAGCAACATTAATGTCTAGATATTATTATTATGGAAAACCTAATAAAATTAATGTAAAATATTGAATGGTGCATGTTAAAGTGGTACAATGGTTGAAACATGTGGACTCCATTAAGGATCAATAATGAAATAATTATGTAATGCCTCAGCAGATAAACATGATCAGTTTTATTAAATTGGAACTAAAATAATTTCAAATTTTAATGAGATATGCGACCCAGTAATAAACCAAATACTCATATTTAAAGATAATTTTAAAATTAAATTAATGGATTATCACATTCAATTTTAGTAACATTAATGTCTGAATATTATTATCATGTAAAACCTAATAAATTAATGTAAAATATTGACTGGGTGAAGGTTAAAATTAATTAAATTAATTTGAAAACTACAGGCTCCATTAAGGGTCCAATAATAAAATGGTTATGTGATGCCTAATGGATAAACATGACCGGATTTTATTGGATTATATCTAACATAATTTCAATTTTTAATGAGTTTTTATGACCTACTTGTCGATAACACTTGAATATTAAAGATAAATTTGAAATTAAATTAATGGATTATTACATTTAATTCTAGTAACATTAATAATCATTTCCTACGAGACTCTTATTGTAGTGTTGTTGAAAGTCCTAAGTTTATTTATATATATAGATATATACATATTTATATATATAGATAACTATATATAGATTTATATATATAGATATATACATATTTATATATATAGATAACTATATATATATATACATATCTATATATATAGATGTATATAGATATATCTATATAGATATATACATATCTATATATATAGATGTATATAGATATATCTATATACATATCTATATATATATATAGATATATAAAATCTATATATCTATATATATAGATGTATATACATATCTATATATATAGATATCTATATATAGGTATATATCTATAAATTTTAGATATATAAATATATAGAGTATATAAATCTATATAGATATCTATATGCTATATATATATAAGTATATATAAATCTATATATAATATCTATATAGATATATCTATAGGTATATATATTTATATATTTATATATATAGATATCTATATATAGATTTATATATATAGATAACTATATATATATATATATATATATATATATATATATATATATATATATATATATATATATATATATATATTTATATATATATAAATCTATATATATATATATACATATCTATATATTTATATAGATATATGAATTTATATATCTATATAGATTTATATATCTATATATATATATATAGATATCTCTATATATAGATATATATATATCTATATATAGATATATAGACTAATCTATATATCTATAGATATATCCCCATAGATATATATATAGATAACTATTGTAAGACCCGAGAAATTCCAATTTCTGCAATAAGGGCAAAAACGTAATTTTGATTACAAAATTTTAATTACGGTTAAAAATCAGTAATTAATTCTCTAGATCTCGGATGTGAAGCAGTTGTACCATTGGAATGCGTCTCGAGAAATCTAGTTATACGTAAAATTTCGCAATTTCTTTGAGACGATTATTAAATTGACGCGTTTTGAGCATCACAGTTTGGAGTGTAAATCGATTTTCGATGCGACGAAGGCACAAATAGCAAGTACTCATGTTGCCATAAAGTGGTATGAGTAGAGAGAAATGATGAAAATGAATGGTAGAAGGAGTAGTCTTAGGAATATCAAATCTAGTAAGAAGGATATATGATCATTTGGAAAAGTTTTTTTAAGTCATTCAGGAGACAAAAGCGCTACGGTCTTCTTCTCCAATAAGAAAGGTAGGCAAACGTGAGAACCAGATTTTGGTCCGAAGCCATTTTTTGAGAGATTTCTTTAGAGAAACTTCTCTCTGAAATACGTGGTATCCGGCCGGATTGGCGGACCGGACGAAGGGAAAACGTTCTGCGCGGAGGCCGGGAGCTGCAGCGTGGACCGAGTTTGCGAGTTTTGACAACTCAAGAGGTAGGATTTTCTCCCTGCTTGCGTTTGTTCCCATTTTTAAGGGTTTTTCGATGTTTCGGGTTGGTTTGAGGGCGAGTGAGGCGGGTTTTATCGATCCCTGAAACTGGGACCAGAATTGCCCAAATTTTTTGAGATTTGTGGAGATGGCCATGAGGCGCGAATTTTAGGGCGGTTTGGGTCTTTTAATTCCAAATTTTTTTGCTTTAAATCATGTGCTTGATGTGAATAAATCTTGGAAATGGGTTGTTGATCGGTCCCAAGAAACATGGGACCAGTGTGGAAGATTTTTGGAAATTTTGTCAGTGACCCAGTCCCGGCTGACAATGAGGCGATTGTGTGGGATTATACATTAAATTCTATGTTAGTATGTATGAGCGAGAATAGCTATGGAAATCGGTTTTCACCAAAATTGGAACCCGATGTGGGATGGGTGGAGCTGCCAGTGGACAGCCCTTCCTGTTTTGAGGGCCCGAATTGGGGTGTTTGTGATAATTTATTGAATAAATTATGCTTTGGTGATTAGGAGAAATAGAGATTGGGAATGGAAATCGGTTCCATCAGAGGAGTAGATGTAGAAAGTAATGAAATTTTGCAGTGGGCTGACCCACTTGCTGTTTGGAATTTGTAAAATAGTCCAGGGTTTATTAATGAAATGGATAGGAATTGTCCGTGTGTTGTGTGTGAAATTGTATGCAAGCGAATGGCTTGATATGTGTGGAACTAGATAGGTTAAAACATTATTTTAATGTGTTGGATTGATGACAATTACATGGAATAGTTGTGTTATAAGACATTGGAAATGATTATGAGTTGCTCAGTAGGAAGGCTACATTGGAGTGATGAGTGATGTGTTAAATTACATGAGTGTAATTGTAGTTGATTGAAAATATGCATATTGTCATATTGTGTAAATGGTTTTTGAAAATGGCGTAATGCATTTTCATATACCTTTAGGTAACACCTAGAGTTAGGTGTGAGTGCTGACAAGGTATTTCTCGCCGGATATGGTTGCGAAAGGAATTTCCAAAGGATGATATTCGGAGAATTGGGTTGGGAGATGGGCAATGAATCACTTCGGATGAGGACCATGACGTTTGAGCTCACTGACCAATTCACCTCGGGGTAGTCCGTATTTTTAGGATATTTCGGTGTATATTTTCGAGAGCAAAGTTTTGTTTTGAAAATGATTATTTTCTCATACATGACTTGAGCGAAGTGTGGTGGTCGGTGAGGACTCGTGACATGGGGTGATCATGTAGACATTCAGAGCCAGGATCACGTATTTACTTGGGTGTGTGTTTAATTTGGAGCATTACCTTTGCCTTATGTAATACAAATGGAAATTGTGCGATTTAAAATTGTTACATCTTGTTTTAAATATTTATTTTGATTTATTTAAATATTAGTTTAAAGTTATTATTTATTAAATCTGAAGTTTTCCCTCGCGAGTTGGCATTTCACAGCCCGAAGCCCTTCTCTCTCTCCTCTCCCGTACCGCGCCGCCACCCCTGCGGCGCCGTCAGTAGATCTCAGGCCACCCCGTCCCGTGCGTCCGCCAGCCCGAGGAAAGAGCGGCTCCCATCATGTCGGCCACCCTTGCCTTGCTCACGTCTCGCACAGCTGCCGTCCTCGCTAGGAATCACGCCGCGACTCTCTCTCTCTCCTCGCCCGCCTGCTTAGCCACTTTGTCGGTCATTTCAGGCCACCTTCGCCCCCGGCCAGGCCCCGGATCGAACCCCTCGCCCCCAGGCAAGTCCATCGCAGTCGGCGTTCGAACGTTTCGCCGGTGAAACGAAGGGAAGCTCGCGGAGTTAGGAATTTGTCGGGGGGCGATTCAGAGCCCACTCCGTTAGTCCTCTGACGGCGATCATTTTGGGTCCAGCGGAGCTTTGGGCTTGGCGTGGATGTCCTTAGAGAATCTAATTCGGCAACCCTCAGGTACTAGGCCCGCCAGTCGGCGGACCTCGGAAGCGTGCCCCGAGGGACAGAGACGTTCGTCCACAGTTCCGCGGTTAAACCAGTGTGATCATTTACGCATTCGAGCCGGTGAAGTCTATACCACTAAGCGTGTGGAACTCTAATCGCTTAATTGTCCAGATAATCGGTTTTAATTGTTGATGATGTATGTTGAATATGTCCAGCTGTATTTGGACTACGTTAGATAGTTACTTGTATTGTATGATCAAAGTAGTTAATAAGATTGATTGTGTATATTGCGAATACAAATTGTTTGTTGATGGATTGGGACCAGTCGGGCAATAAGAATTGTGGTGTGTGGCCGGCTCGATGTTTGTTCTTTGTGTATATTGGAAATGTTATTTAGCGAGGTTACGGACTTGTTTTCTGGGGAGTTAAGTCCCGAGTTTTTAGGGGAGGATTACGAATTTTCGGTAGAATTTAAATGTGCTTTATATCGGTCTAGCACATTAGATTGTCTAGTCGAGTCTAAATTAACCAAACATAATCTCGTCTTGATTATGTCTTTTCTAGTAAGATTGTCCAATAACCTACGCCCGAGCGACTGCGAGGTGTAGAGCGTACGAGACAGGTTATACGTGAGTTGATATCATATAGTTTATGACACATCATGCGCATGCATTGCACGGCATTTATGGCATTAGGCTACACCCCATCATCCATGACATGATTATTACTATTGGAATTGTATTTACTATGGTAACTAAATTATTTAGTTGTTATGAAATATATGCATATAAATACATTATGATGATGGATGTGAGTGATATTATTGTTGGGAGTGATATTCTTTGTGCATTATATTTGAAATATTTGTAATGAGACTATAGTAGGACATACCACCTAGTAGGTTACATCGAGGCTGTAGCGTGCTGTAAGTGTTGATCAGATTATGTTATAGGTTTATGGTTATGGACATGAGTTCCCTGGTTGAGCGTCACTCTCGGGGATGCCGGAGTGGAGTCCTGGTTGGCGTTACTCTCGAGCTATTAGGCTATGGAGTATGATATGTTAGTTGCTGGAGTCAAGGACCCTGGTCGAGCATTTCTCTCGGGGCGCCAGCTATAGTTTATTGGATTAAGTGTCGACTGGAGTTAAGGACCCTGGTCGAGCATTTCTCTCCGACGCCCGATCCGTGGAATTGAGAGATCAGTATGGCTTATAGTATTGGAGTATAAGGTCTCTTAGAGTTCTCGATTTTGTGATAATTATGTGATGATATGAAACTTAATGTGTGTGCGCATACTTATGTGAGTGTATTGTTATATTGTTTTCAATATGATATATTATATTGTAATTCTATAAGTATGTGTATCTGTTGATTTGAAAATGTGGTGTAGATTATATGATGTTAACTTCGCTCTCGAGTGACCGATCTCGATTTATTTTAGTCTTATCGAATCCTCCTTCTCAGGATCCTTGATAACTGCGAATTCTCTTCCTCCACGCGAGTTATGTACTATTATGATATTAGTAATCCTTGTCTATTTCATACAGGCGTCTGCATGATATTTGGATATTAAAATGTGCGAAATCTCATTTCGTATTCTATTATTTGCGTGTATTGTTGGAGGGATGTGGGATCGAGATTTATCTCTCCACGACGACCTTTATTATTTGATGGAGTTATATATATATATATATATATATATATATATATATATATATATATATATCGTATTCCGTGTGATATTTGGGTGATTGCGTGATGATAAGTGGTATGAGTATTTCAAGTGAGCACTACGGTTTCGGTGGCTTTATGCCTCCCGTTTCCTAGTCTTGGAGTCTATTGAGTTAGTCATTGACAAAGTTAGTATCGAGAACTATAGGTTCATTTCTATGGCACAGAGTCTGGTTCGATCTTGCGGAACTAGGATCGGATCGTCCTTGTCTGTCACCATTGCATCCCAGTTTGCACTTCATCAGTTAGGGTGTTTGTGTTATCCCGATAGTCTTGTGTTTACTTTTCCGGTATGGGACGGAGATCGAGTCGTCGACAGCTGGCGATCTTGCGGCTGGCGGCGGTACCGCATTTGCCACGAGTTCTATGATGAGGCCCGGGAGGCCCGAGATGAAATTATCCCCTCGGCCCGTCCGCGATTTTGGGAGAGAGGCGAAGAGTGAGGTAGGCCCGTCTGCGCGGCTAGGCGGTGCGCCCGAGGAACCACAGGCCGAGGAGCCACATGTTAATATTCCGAGGGCACGGGTTTCGAACTACCGACGGATGCACGTGTCGTAGCTCTTATGGAGGCATTTTTGTGAGAGCATGGCCAGGAGTCTGTGGTGACTCTCCGGCTGACTTATGGAGCATCGTGACAGCAATTTGCTAGCGGAGTTCTGTGCAGTGGACCGGGGTTTGACCCGGACCACATTCCTTTAATTTCAGTACACAGGCTTAATGAGGTTGTATTTGATGGGGTATCACGGTGACCCAGTAAGTTTACGGGCCGAAGTGGAGAAGAGGCATTTGATGCGAAAGCATCGATAAAATGGACTATTGAGATGGCGGGTTTCTCCCTGAGGGCTTAGCATTGTAGTGAATGCGAGGATTACATCAAGCGGTTTCTTGAGGTGTGACATCAGGCCCGGTTCGGGGAGAGATTTGAAGATAACTACATTTCTTTTGCCATGAGGCAAAATCTGGGAGGCAGAGTTTAGTAGTGAAGAAGAGATGATATGTCCACACATAGTGAGTACACCCTTCGGGTTCATGTATCTTAGTAAATTTGCTCGGGAGTTGGATTACGGCGGGGCTGCGAAGGCAGTGAGTATATCATAGGGCTTGGACCATTTCCTTATCCTTGGTACGGTCGAGGAAGTGTAGCTTCTTGGAGTCCGCAGTTTAGCGAGACCGGATGGGGCCCGATCTACGCCTTCATGGTATCTTAGTGGATGGTGCTAAGAAGAAGACCGCTGAGAGAACAACTAGTACCTTGCACCTGTAGCGGTATTATGGTGGTACGGGGTAGCCCGATTGAGTGGGTCAGCCAGGAGCCGAGCCGGTTTAGACCCGAGGGGGTCACAAGAAGGGGTAGGCCTTGACAGGAAGGGTTATAGAGGCTTCCGGTTGGACAGGGGGTTTAGGCCCAGTGGGGGCTATAGTTCCAGGGGCGAGTTCGGGCTTGAGTGCAATGGCGCCCCCAGTTACGGCACCGGTATGTGTGCCCACGGTGTGGCGGATGCATCGGGGCCCTTGTATGGCGGCTAGTGGGCTGTTTGGTGTGGAGAGTTGGGCCGTATGGCGAAATCATGTCTAGATTTCCCGGCCCGGCCGACCTTTTCCCTCGGGGGTTCTGCGGCTAGTGTTGCCCGCCCAATTCATTGGACAACGCCTAGTTCTTCTCAGGCGGGTGCGCCAGTATAATTGGCCCGGCATGGCCGTGGTTATGGAGGAGGAAGAGCTCGGGAGGCGAGATTTGGTGGTAGGGGGCGAGTCGGATTCGAGCTCCCTACCCGGGTCTGGACGTGGTCGGGCTAGAGTTTTACACTCACTCCTCGAGACGCCCGAGGGCGTCGAATCTTTGATGTATCGGAGTCTTATTCAGTCTGGTATACTAAGTGGGGTGTTATTAGATCAGGGTCACCGCCGCGTTCCTTTGTGTCTCCTGGTTTTACATTTAGGCTTGGTGTTCGGCCCGACCCGATGTGGCCTTCCCAGCCCGGGGGTCGTTGACTGCGGAGTCAACCGCGGAATACAAAGAGTGGAGGTCGGGTTGCAGCGCCACTTTAGAAAATCGGGCGAGTCTCCTTTGTGCGAGGGCTCTACCCGTTGAATTCTTGTATAAACCCCTGCGTAACTTTGTCCCCGAGCAATCCGATATATGCGATATAATCCCGACATGAGAGTAAAAATGCCTCTTGGGCTCCTTAAAGCCAATACTCATAGAAACATACCAACTATCCTCAATTATCTCCCAGTAATTCCATAGTTGATTTACATTTTTATACAAACATATATTAACATCCTACAGACTAATACGCCTGTCAAAAAAACATCAAACCTGGCTTAGAGCTTCTTCAAAATGGATTGTCTTCTCGAGCGCTCCATGTACTGAAATATAAAGGGGTCCCACGGCCCGGGGGTGAGCTAAAAACTCGATGGGAGAATGCCACTAAGTGAAATTTCCTTTCACCACCTAAGTGCGTGCAATGCTCCAATGCTCACACACTTTCAGTAAATACATGATCCTGCTTGAATGTCTACATGATCACCCATGTCACGAGTCCTCACTTGAGCTCACTCACACTTACTTTAAGCCATGCATGAAAATAATCATTTTCAAAACAAAACTTTTGTTCTTGAAAATATACTAAAAATATTCGAGTAAAATATGGGACTACCCTCAGGAGTGAATTGGTTGGTGAGCTTTAGAAAGCAGTCATGGTCTCATCAGTGATCTGTTGGTCCATCTCTGACAAATTATAGGAATATCATCCTTTGAAATTCCTTCCATAACCATGTCAGTTTTATAAAAATGCCTTGTCGTGCGGCTCACACTGACTACAGGTTACCCGGTGCATATGATACGTATGCCATTTTCAAAACCATTTATAATGACAATATACATATTTTCAATCAATACAATTACACTCATGTAATTTTAACACATCACTACGTCACTTGATGTAGCTCACTTGAGCAACTCATAATCATTTCAGTGAAAAACCTGACGATTGGTCAATATATGATTATTATTCATTGAACTAACACATTAAAATAATGTCTTGAACCTATCTAGTTCCACACATATCAAGCCATTCGTTTCATACCATTTCAAGCACCTGACACATGGACAATTCCTATCCATTTCACCTGAGCTAGGGACCTATTTTCCACAGTCCCAAAGCAGGCTAAGTGGGCTGTCCATGGCGACCCACACGCCTCCTGTCGGTTCCTCTTGATGGAGCAGATTTCCAGTCGGTCGTCTCTAATCACCAAAGCATAATTTATTCAATAAATTGTCACAAAACACCCCAATTCGGTCCCAACGAGTGGGTATTGCAGGCAGCCCACCCATCCCATCGGTTCCAATTTTAATAAATTCCATATGTCCCAGGTCTCCTTTATACAAACATAGAATTTAATGCATAAATTCCACCTGATCGACCCATGCCGAGTTTACGGGTGTCACGGACGACTAAAAATCTCCATAATTCGGTCCCATGTTTTGGGACCGATCAACAACCATTTAGAGCATTTATTCACATCGAGCACACATGATTTAAAGCAAAAAATTCTGGAATTAAAGACAAACCATACAAATTAGAGAGCGATCCATGACCGTCTCCACAATCTCAAAAAAATTCTATGATTGGTCCCAGTTTTAGGGCCAAATCAAACTGCCCCTCACGGCCTCAAAGTAGCAGAAACATCGAAAAACCCTTAAAAATGGGAATAAAACATAAGTAGGAAAATCCTACCTCTTGGGGTTGTCGAGCTTCGCAAACAAGGGTCACGCGTAGCACCGCTCACGTAGAGCGTTCCCTCTTGCTCATATTCGAAATCAAACGGTCGATCAATGTATTCTAGAATAAGTCAGAACTCTCTATACAGAATCACCATTTTACTCCCTCCATCTGCATCTCCCCCAAATGACCCCCACGTTTTTGCCTTTGTTTAAGTGGAGAAGAAGACTATTCTTCTCAAAATTACAAGTTTGCCCCTCATTTAATCTAATTAATTCACTTCTTTTACCAGATTTGATATTCGGCACTACCTCGGCCGTCCATTTTCATCATTTCTCTACTCATACCACTTATGGTACATGAGTACATGTTATATGTGGCTTTCGTCGCATCGAAAACCGATTTACGACACAAATCGATGCCTCAGCGTCGGAGCTCGTGTCTCAACAAGTGCGAGAAGTTTGCGTCTTGAACTAGATTTAGCGAGCGATTCAACGGTCTGATCCGTTTAGGTCATCCGGTCTGAAATTAATTACGAACTTTTAACGTAATTGAAATTTTATAATCAAGTACGATTTTGCCCTTATTCAGTGGAATTTCTCGGGTCTTACATTCTCCTCATAAGAATTTAGTCCCAGAAATTCCCACGCCTGTCGAAAGCATCGACCATGTGCATATGTAACCTTACCTAACTCGAGCGGTGGGTATAGTGAGCGAGCTAAGGTCCCATTCTGATAACTTGCGATGGTTGTCATCTCTACATCCATGTCAAACGACATCAGCGAAACCAACATGTCCTAACACCTAAAGTCCTACGCTTATTGCGCTGACTCGATCTTCAGAAAAAGTCAAATCTCTCCACTGCATTAGGAAAATTTTCCCATCATAATACGGCTTTTAAGGCCTCGACCTAATAATCGGTACTGTGAAGCTTGTATCGAGGGACTAAACATCATACAAGATGCATTAATGAATGAACATGATGCATCCAAATTAAACACTACGCTAGTCAACAATTGCGAGAGTAGAGACGTACCCTGCATATCCGGCTAATCTGAACGCTCAGTCTCTATACCATGAGATCTCTGCCTCCTAGGACAATCTCGCCTCATATGTCCAGGCTGGCGGCAATGGTAACACGTCATGCACCGGCTGACCCTAGCTCCTCGACACACCAAATCCTGTGAAATTAGACCTCGACCCTACGCTCGACCACTGGCTGTGTGAGTCATGAAAGTACTAAGTGCTGAGTGCGGCATCCTCGGGGTGATCTTGATCCCTCGGCCCATACTAGGGTATGGAGAAACCAGCTGGCAGGCGCGCTCTTGTCCCGGTGTGGGACCTTGCACCAATCGAACATCGGGATCACGTCTCGAGGCGATCCCTCCTCGTATGTCAGGGTTGCTAGCAGTAGTAGCATACCAATACGCCCATCCTTCTGCGCGACCCTTACTTTCGTCTCAGCGATGAGTTGGGACGGAAGTGTCCATAACAGCAAGTTCACACAAAATTAGACCAATCCGTCGAAAGTGTCGAAATTGCGAAGCGAAATAACACATCATCACGCCTGCGACTAGCTGTCCCATCCTTAGCCTTAGTCACGATGACCTCGCCCTTTGTTTGGGGGACTAAATTGGGGTGTTTTGTGATAATTTATTGAATAAATTATCCGCAGAAAAACCATGTGATCATTAACGGTGCCCCGGATTGCCCATACTAGCGGTTCCCAAAATTCTAACGCCGGTCCGTGTTTTGGGACGTCAATGACCTACTGACCTCGAGCTGCAAAAACATCGAAAAACCCTTAAAGTAGAATAAAGCGCAAGTAGAGGAAAATCCTACCTCTTGGAGTTATCAGTAACAAACCGGGGTCACGCGTAGCTGCTCACGTAGAGCGTTTTCCCCCCTCTTGCATAAAGTCCCCGAAATCCAACGGTCCGTCCGCGTGTATTTCTAGAGAGAAATCGAACTCTCTCTCACAGGAGAATCCTGCATTTTGCTCCTCACGCCCTCTTGCATCTCCCAATTGACCCCACGTTTTGCCTTTGTTTAAGTGGAGAAAGGCTATTCTTCTCAAAATTACAAGTTGCCCCTCATTCATCAATTAATTCCTTCTTTTGCAGATTTGATAATTCGACCTTCCCACCTCATTGATCCATTTCCATCATTTCTCTACTCATACCATATGGTACATGATTACATGTTATAATGTGGCTTTAAGTCGCATCAGCCAGATTCTGACACCGAAATCGTGCCTCGGCGTCTTGGCTGTTGTCTCAAACCAATTGCGAAAGTTGCGTCTTGGCAGATTCGGCCAGGCGATTCCAGCCCGATACCGTCCAGTTTAAGTCATCAGAATTACAGAGAATTAATTACGGACTTTTAACCGTAATTAAAATTTTATAATCAAAATTACGATTTTGCCCTTATTCCAGAAATTGGAATTTCTCGGGTCTTACAGCCAAACTTTAGACTCCGTTATCAGTCACTACCCCTCTGAGTGATGCCTTAGAGCGGATATTTTACTTTCCATGGGTGTGGAGTTTTACGTAGTAGGCGAGACCTTACGGCGGATCTTATTTTGTTGGATGTGATGGATTTGAGGTTATTTTGGGTATGGATTGGTTGGCCGGGCACTCTGTGCCTAGTTCTTAGGGAAAAGTGATTTCGGATTCCGAGTTCGAGTTTGGAGTTTTGTGGTGGCCGGATACCGGCCCCTTCTAATTTAATTTGGCTATTACGACTAGGCGGATGTTGGGGTGCCCGGGGTTATCGGCTCTTGTGAGGACACTCACGGTGGATAGAGGTAAAAATTGATGATGTCCCTATTGTGAATTTCTTGATGTTTTCCCGGAGGGAATTGCCGGGGTTGCCCTGACGGGGAGATAAATTTTGCATTGATGTTGTCTGAGACACGGCTTACATCTCCTTGCCACCTTATAGGATGGCACTGCGGAGTTGAAGGAATGAGGAGCCGATTCTGAGTTTGTTAGACAAAGGTTTGTCGGGCCTAGTACTTCTCCACAGGGTGCTCTGTCTTGTTGTAAAGAAGAAAGATGGTTCATAGCGGCTATGTATAGGTATAGAGCGGTGAGCAATGGCAATACGTAATATCGCTCCCCGAATAGATGACTTGTTTGTCCGGCGGGGTGCATCATGTTTTCTAGATTGATCTACGATTAGGATATCATCGATTGAGAATAAGACATGAGGATGTTCGAGAGGCCGGCGTTCGGGACGGGAATGCGGCCATTATGAGTTCCTATTAATGTCTTTTGGACTCACTAATGCTGGCCGTGACCTTTATGGATTTGATGACGAGTGTTCAAACCCTTCCTGGATCGCTTTGTAATTGTGTTCATTGATGATATCTTAGTATATTCTCGGAGTGAGGAGGAGCATGTAGAGCATTTAAGGGTAGTATTGCAGACCTTGAGGGAGCAGCAATTATATGCCAAATTCTCGAAGTGTGAATTTTTGGTACGGATAGTGTAACGCTTCTTGGGACGTGTAGTATCGAGGGAAGAGGTATTCAGAGTGGATCCCGAAGATAGAAGCCGGTGATGGATGGCGAGACAGCCGGTGATGAGGTCGAAGTTTCTGGGTTTAGCCAGGTTATTATCGTGGATTTCGTGCGAGTTTTTCGAATCGGCGCACCCTTGACACGGTTAACCCAGAAGAATGTGAGGTTCCGGTGGACCAGAGTTGTAGTGAGTTCGAAGTGAAGGATTGTTGACCTACGCTCGGTGTTAGCATTACCTTGCAGTACGGGGAGGTTATCGATGTATTGACGCTTCAGAGTGGTTAGGGTGTGTATTGATGCGATGCGGTAAGGTGATTGCTTATGCTTGAGGCGGTGAAGAAGCGAGCGGAATTACCTCATGACTTGGAGATGGCGGTGTGATTTTGCGTGAAGATGCGGAGACATTACACATGGTGAGGCGTGTGAGATCTTCACGGGGATCCACGAGTTCAAATATATTTTTTAATGAGAGAATTAGAATTTGAGGTGAGAGAAGATGGCTGGAGTTGCTTAAGGACTATGATTGTACAATTCAGTACCACCCGGGTAAGGCTAATGTGGTGGCAGATGCTTTGAGTAGGAAATCAACAGGCAGTCTCGCCCACGTTAGTGCAGAAAAGCGACAATTGACTAGGGAGTTAACATAAATTGTGATCGGGGTTCTGAAATTTGGAAGTGTTAGATGCGGAGCACTTTTGCTTTTTGTTCGAGTCAAATCCGGTTTTGATAAGGCGAAATTAAGACAACTCAATGAGAGACCACGAGTTGAGTGAAAATTTTGGATGAGGTTCAACGAGGGGTCGGACCGGTGATTTGTGATTGGGAAAGATGGCACGTTGAGATTGGGTACTAGATTGTGCGTTCAGGTGTTGATGGACTTAGAAAGAGAGATTATGGAAGGAGGCTCATCTTCACGACTACGATTATTCATCGGTTCCACTAAGATGTATCATGATCTTAGGGTAACTATTGGTGGAGTGTATGAAGAAGGATGTAGCGGAGTTTGTATCAAGTGTTTGACTTGCGGCGGGTGAGCTTGAACATCGGCCGTCACGGGTTGTTGCGGCCCTCCCAGTTTCGGAGTGGAAATGGGAGAATATTACCATGGACTTTGTAGCCAGGTTACCTCGAACCGGCGGTATGATTCCATTTGGGTGATGGTCGATCGAGATGAGCTAAGTCGGCACACTTCTTACTGTGAACAACTTTTCGTAGCGGTATGCTAGGGTGTATATTGAGAGGATTGTTAGTCTTCATGGGATCAGTTCCGATTATGTCAGACCGAGGAGGGCCCCGATTCACTTAGGTTTTGGCGGAAGCTTCATGAGAACTTGGTACTGGTGGACTTGTATGACTTTTCACCCTCGGTGGATGGACAGTCAGAGAGGACTATACGAGACGTTGAAAGGCGTGTTAGGATGTGCGTGATGGATTTTGGAGGCAATGGGATTGGCATTTACCTTTGGTGGAGTTCGCGTACAACAACGAGTTATCATCTTGAGTATAGGTATGGCGCCTTACGAGAGCCTTGTATGGCCGAGGAAGTGTAGTCGCCGATTTCTTTGGGAAAGTTGGTGAAAGAAAGTTAACGAGTCTGATTGGTCAAAATCACTTTTGAAAAGATTCTGATATTCGAGATCGGTTGAGGGACCGCTTTCGCGAGACGAGAGAAGAGTATGCGGGACCCCGAGAGAGCATGTGGGTTTGGTGTAGGTGAGTATGTATTTTACGAAGGTTTCCCAGTGCGGCGTGATGAGATTTGGTAGGAAGGGGAAACTAGCACCTCGCTACGTGGGACCATTTGAAATTGTGGATAGAGTTGGGGATGTAGCTTACCCAGGTTGGGTGCCACCTAATTTCGCGATGTTCATCAGGTCTTTCATCATATCTATCTTTGAGAAAGTATGTGCCGGATCCTTCACATGTGTTCACGATTTGAGGTGTTAGAGATCGGTGAGGATTTATCGTATGAGGAGCGACCTATAGCTATTATGGATACTCAGGTTCGCCAACTTCGATCGAAAGTCATTAGATGGTCAGTCATGGCGGAGAATCATTCGGTAGAAGAGTACGCCAGGAATCAGGCGAGAGATGCGACGCTCATGCCCATCTTGTTCAGGTGATAAGGTGTATTTCTTCCTAAATTCGAGGACCAATTTTCTATTAAGGAAGAATGTATCTTAAGTAAAATTGTATGATTCGTGTTACATACTTGTTTTAATATTTATTTTGATTTATTTAAATATTAATTTAAAGTTATTATTTATTAAATACAAAGTTTTCCCTCTATGAAAGTTGGCATTTCACAACCAAGCCCTTCTCTCTCTCCTCTCCACGCACGCGCGCCACCTATGTGCCAGATCGTGATCTCGACCCGCCGTCCGGCCCGGAGTCGTGCCGGAAAAGGCGACTCCATCAAGTACCCTTGCCTTGCTCTGATCTGCTTCATGCCAGTCCTCGTGAATCACGCCCATGACTCTCTCTCTCTCCTCGCCTTGCATGCAGCACAATCAGGTCGTTTTAGGCCTCGCCCCAGCCAGGCCGGATCTGAACCCTACTTGAGCAAGGATCCATCCTTGATCGACGTTCAAAACGTTTGGCCCAGTGAACGAAGAAGCTCGCCCGGGAGTTGGGGGCGTAGGCGATTAGGCCACTCCGTTAGTCCTCGATGAAGCGATCACATTTTTGGGTCCCTTGAGCTTTGAGCAGCGTGGATGTCCTTGAATCTAATTCAGGCAACCCTCGGAATTTTTAAGGCCCAGGCGTCGGCGGCGGCGGACCTCGGGAAGGCGTGCCGGGACGAGCGTTCGTCCCAGTTCCACTGATTCCAGCCAGGATGTGATCATTTTCTGTCGAGCCCATTAAGAATCTATACCTAAGCGTGTGGAACTGTCACGTGTAATTGTCGGAGTAATCGGTTTTAATTGTTGATGATGTATGTTGAATATATCCCACTTGTATTTCATTCGTTGAATTAGTTACTTGTATTGTATGATCCAAAGTAGTTAATAAGATTGATTGTGTATATTGCGAATACAAATTGTTGATTTGATGGATTGGGACGAGTCGAGAAATTTCAATTTCTGGAATAAGGGCAAAATCGTAATTTTGATTACAAAATTGTAATTACGGTTAAAAGTTTTTAATTAATTCTCTCTAGATCTCCTTATGTGAAGCGGTTATGCGTTGGAATCGTCTCGAGAAATCTAGTTAGCACGCGTAAAATTCGTAATTTTAAGAGGCCGGTCCAGTCGACACGTTTTTCGAACATCGCGTTTCGAGTGCGTGTAGATTTCGATGCGACAATCACACTATAGCATGTACTCATGTACCATAGAGATGGTATGAGTAAGAGAAATGAAAATTGACAGTAGAGATAGTCTTAGAAAATCAAATTGAGAATGAGGGACATAATGGGTATTATGGAATTTGATTTTTAGTCACCTACAAGCCAAAATAGTGCACATGGCCGTCTTCACAATTACAAGAGACCAAAAAGCGTGATTTCTACCCATTGGAGATGCAGTGAGCTTTGGGTTGAGAGAAATGCTTTAGAGAGAGAAACTTCTCTCTAAAAATACGCGAAATCAGTTAGTTGGCGGTCTTGAAGACAAGAAGAGAAAAGATGTTCTGCGCGGACGAGCTGCGCGTGGACCCCGATTTGCGAGTTTTTGACAACTCCAAGAGGTAGGATTTTGTCCCTACTTGAGTTTTTACTCCCATTTAAGTGTTTTTTTGATGTTTCGGTTTGTTTGAGGCAGTGAGGGGCCGTTTGATCAGTCCAGGCATGGGATAGAGATTGTCGGAATTTTCTTGGGATTTTGGGTTGGCGGGACTGCGGGCCGAAGTGGGCTGTTTGTGTGAAGTGTCATTAAAATGCATGTTTGAGATGATAAAGGTCGAAGTGGACGTGATCACATCGAATATGGGACGAATTGATGCGAGTTTTCTTTGAGCGAGGTGCGTGTAGCCCTTTCATGTTTGTTTTGGAGTGTGGTTGTTTGGTATTGTATTAAATGTTTGCTTGGTATGCTTTAAGTGAGAATGGCGGTAATTCTTGAGGTTCACTAAGTGAGCCAGGTGTTTTAATGATTTTTCGAGGTGAATGTGAGGTTTCACTATTCTGAATAGTAATTCTAAAAATATATATATTTTTTGTGAAAGTGCGTGTTAGTAGGTGATTTAAATTAAATTACTCGTGTATGATCATTAACCCAGTGAGCTAATTTTGATGTGTGATTTAAAGTTTTATATAAATATTCATGTATATTTGCATGCTGATTTAAGCGGAATTAGGCCCGAGCACATACATGCATTCCATATGCCTTTGGAACATCCCCAGGGAATATAGGAATGAGTGCATGGAAGTAGGTCTAGAGAAACAAGGTTCGGAGGAGTAGTCTAAAATCTGGAAATTATCGGAGGGTAGTCAAATAAATAATATATCAGCGGAGTCGGGCGAAGGCCGGTTGATATTTATTCATCGGAAGATGTTAGTCCTGACCTTAAAGAATATATCAGCCAGGTCGGGCGGCCAGTTGATATTTATTCATCGGAGGTAGTCCTGGAAGCAATTAATATATATATCAATCGTCGGGCGGCCAATTGATATATATTCATCGGAGGGTTGCCCACTAATAAATTAATAATTCTCCATACGAGGCTTGGCGAGTGTGAGAGAAATCGGTGAGCTCGGGATCTGAGTTGGTCACGTAGGCATTCAAGTAGGATCATGCATTTGTAGTCTTTGTTTAAGTGGAACATTGCACTGCACTTAGGTGATGAGTAGCCCGCCCAGGCGATTCTCCTACTGAGCTTTAGCTCACCCGAGTCATGGGATCCCCTTTTCACAGTCTGAGGAGCGTGCGAGACGGTTCGTCCTTGAGGTTGTATTAGAAGAATAAGATTTGTGGCTTTGATTTTATACATGTATTAAATTCTGCTCTAATTTTTAATGTATGTATTGTATAAGTAAAAAACATATTAACTCTTGAAACTATTGGATATGGATTTGGATATATTGTGTTGAGTACGAGTTGATGGGCTGAGTGGCGTATTGGATATATATATTGCATATATTGTTGATTGGGACAGGTTTATACGGGTTTTGTATTTGGTGGGAGCTCCCAGGTACAAGGAGACTCTGCCCAGTTTCTAAAAGTGTCTCGGGCAGCAGGCCTCCACTTGTGTTCGGAGTGGGTTGACGGGTAGTCAACGGACCCCCGGGTTTGGGGCGTCACAGCTTGGTATCGAGCTTGGGTATCTGAATGCACAGGGAGCTCGGGTGGGGTATTCATCACCACTAGATTGGTTTGATGTGGAACTTAGGTAGGTGGAAACCTATGGATGGAGGATTTGGAGCTTAGGCCATGGTTGAGGAAGAACATCACCACTCGGTGTGGTATGATGTAGGTTAGGTATGAGATTACCTAGGAAGGCACGAGAGAGAAATTAGAACTGCGTGTGTTTTTGATTGTGATCATGTGATGGTATGATTGATGTTATAACATGTTGATTGATCATGTGTTGTGTTTGGATTGTGTGCTTAGGTGGATAGCACTTAGGACAAATAAACTAAAATGTTGAACACTAGGATTAGTGTGAGAACAAGTTGGTTGAAATTTTTTTTTGGTAAAATGGTCAGGCAGTGCAGACGGCGGCCTCGATTTTAGACGAATCGGTGTGGGTTTTGTGGAAAACTAGAAAATTATTCTGTTTTTTTGCACAAGATAAATAACTAAAATTTCACGATTAAGAATTTTCTTGAAGTAACAAGAAATTTCTTGATGAAAAAAAAAAAAATGGCGATGAAAGTAATTTTCTAAGATTTTACAGTGGTACGATTGAAGAAAATGAATTAAAATAAATTTTTAAATTTATTTGAGTATCGAAAAATGAAAAATTAATAATAATAATAATTTTAGTGATTTTTCCGAGTCTTGAAATAAGCCGGAAAAAATAATAATAATATGTAAGGAAAAAATTTGGTCACGAACCTGAAATGAGCTGCGCCCATTGAGCTAAATGAATGGCGATCGCGGCGTGCGTCTTCAGGCGTCTGTGAGCGTGCGCGTCTGTGCAGGCGTGCGGCGGTGGGGGCGGCGGCGGCGTGGGCCATGACGGGCATGGCCGGGCGTGCACGGCGATGGCGGCGCGGCCGCGTGGCGTGGCGGCGACGAGGCGTGGGCGCGCGGGGCGGCTGGGCGTGGGGCGCGGGCGCGCGTCTGGCGTCTTCCAGGCGCTGGGTGGCAGAGTTGTGCACTCGGTGCACTCGGCCCATTACTCGTCTGTTTTGACTCGTTTTTTCACTGAGTCACCAAATAATTCTTGTTCATTGTAAAAATATAAAATTTTTCGAAAAAAAAAAATTTTTATTATTAAATTCAAATAAAATCAAATAAATTTTGATAAAATTTTCGAAAAATAAAATTTTCAAGAAATAAAATTTTTGAAAATAAAAATTTTGTTAATGATATTTTAAGCGAGAATGATTAGCATTATCTGTTTTGAGGTTATGTGTATGATTAGTGTCTCGAAATTGTGGTTGATGCCTTAGAATCTTTGTATTAGTTAACTACCATTTGAAATGGTGATTACTGCTTGACCAGTTGAGTGCGAAATTATATGCATGGTGTGATGCGTATAGGAAAGGGTGAATCTTGGGTTAAGGGATTTTGACCTTAGGGATTTAGATCTTGAAATGAGCAGAAAGTTAAGAACCTTATTGAATAAAGCGAACTAAGAGTGGTTGGAATTTGCTTCCGCTTAGAAATGAGCAGATCGGTTCATGGTTGTGGGAATACATTGGCATGTGCATTGCTAGTTAGGTAGAATGAAAGTTAGATGACTCTTGTTGCCATGTTTGTGTGTAAATGGCTAGTAGGCGAGGACGTGAGAGAGCGTCCACGGGGGCTGGTCGGGCACAATCGGTGTTTGATCTCGACGGACTTTTCTTGGGGGCATGGGTATTACGAATGCATAGCCTGGAGCTAGTTTAGCATGTAGACGGGAAGATCCTAGTAACCCCAGGAGGTTTAAGGGCGTATCATCCTCAGGCATTCACAAGGGAAAAGATTCGTGGTGGACGACCATTTGGTTTCATCTGATTGAAGGTGTTAAGAGGCTATGGAGTTACCTCTACGGCCAGCGATCGAGTTAGACTATTTGTGTTCTAGGTAGAGAATGAAGCTGAATAGGGTGGAAAGGGACGAGGACCTCTAGAGACCATAAGAGGAGCCTTTGTGCGTGAGTTCTCCTAGGGATTAGGGGGCGATAATAGGATGATATGTCGAGGGTTCTTGTTGGAGATCTCGGGGACTCTACTCGCGAGTGGACTTGAGGATCATGGACATGTCGAGTTTGATGTCATCCTTGGGATGGATTGGGTGGCGGTTCTGAGGGTTGTTATCGATTGTGAGTGCGGGGGGAGTTCTGCGCTCACGCGGGGACGGTGATCGTGTGTGAGTATTTGAGAGACCAAGCATGACATTTTGCGCCTGGGCCGGTATACGAGAGTCAGTGTCGGGACGGTTAAGCCCAGACTAGCTAGCGAGCCTTACCACCCCAGAGGGCAGTGAAGAGACCGGACTTAGATCTGTCGAGTGGTTTGCGATGCGAATATTTTTCGGATGAGCCACGGACTATCCACATAGGGATGTAGACTTCGGTATCGAGTTACACCCTGGTACTTTAACCATCTCTATGATTCCGCAAAGGATGGCACCGGTTGAGTTGTAGGAACTCGAGTCCAGCTACAGGATCTATTGGACAAGGGGTTTATTAGACCAGGCACTTCACCATGGGGCGCTCCGGTTACATTCGCGAAAAGAAGAATGAACCGCCGATGGTGCATTGACTATAGGAAATTGAACGGGTTCACGATCAGGAATCGGTACCCATTCGCAGGATTGATGATTTGTTCAGTCAGATTAAGAGAAGCGACGAGTCTACTAGATAGACCTTCGCCTTGGTTACCATCGGTGAGGATTAGGGAATCTGAATATCCACAAGACAGCGTTTAGGGCGCCCGATGGGCACTTGAGTTTGCGAGGTGATGCCCTTTGGATTGGCGAATGCGCCCGGCGATCATTCATGGATCCATACGCCGGATGTTCTGACCTTATCTAGTCCGGTTAGTAAGTAGTCTTCGTGGACGACATCTTGATCTTCTCCCAGTCAAAGTGAGAGCATGAGTATCCCTTGAGGATTATTTACAATGTCGAGACCATCAGGTTGTACGCTAAGTTGATAAGTGCGGTTTTGGCTTCTGAGGTGAGATTTTGGGACACGTGGTGTCGACATCGAGTGTCGGTCGACTGAAGGTTGAGGCGGTGATGAGTTGGAGAGATCGAGATGTCAATCTTCGAGATACGTAGTTTCTTGGGATTAATTTGGGTATTACGAGAACGAATGGTGAAGTTGTCCGTGCAGACGGGATCGTAGGACTTCGCCCTCTGGGACATGGACTTCATGGTTGGGACCAGTCTTGACCATAGAGAGGGCGGTCGAGGATACTTGGAACACTCGGAATACGGGTGTTGGTAGCAAGAGGGAGGATCGAGCTTTCTCCCCAGTTCGGGAAGAAGCGAAAACTTACGCTTCACACTAGTTTCGGACTAGGGGCCAGGATTGAGCATGAGTGAAGCGGGATTTCCCCGGAGGCGGGGATCCCAGGGCTTTGGGACATCTGGAGTCCCAGTTAGCGGTAGAGCAGGAAATTATCTGGAGTTCATTCCTCCACCACTAGTAGGGTTAGAGGAACTAGTTTCGGTTCGGGGTGCTATCTGAAGCCAGCTCGACAAACGAGATAGACGGGGAGGGGCGGTGTGGGTCGAAGTCGGGACATATCAGGGTTCTGTGAAGCGTAGTGGACCTTAGAGGTGGTAGGCGTGGTTGTTGATGTCAGCTTGTGACGTGGATGAGTTGGCAATATCAGGTTGTCGATGGTGAAGACTGAAGCTAGGGTTGTCATACCAAAAGACATTGGATTTGGGTTTAGAGTTAAGGCCTTTAGAGAAGCCGAGAATAGATGTTCTTCCCTTTGGGATGTAGGGTGAGAAGTTGACTGATAGGTCGGGATAATGGTGAGATCTCTCGGTCTGCTCTGTAGCGGACCAGAATTAGGTGTCACAGTATGACATTATTGCGGTTATTGCTTACGATAACATCGCGTCGGGAGTCGGTGTTAGTGCGATTGCGATCATTCACCACTCTTGGTGAGTATGAGTTGAATTTGTTTTAGGACCTTTACGATCGATGAAAACTCATAGTTGAATCGAAATATAAGAAACTCAGTGTCGCCCAGAAGAGTTATGTAATCGAGATGGCTGCGGACAGTTATCACATGAGGCCCGAGAGTTAGTATTAGAGTCGGGGTGACTCGAGGTTTGAATCACAGATTGGAAATTGTTGGGTGTTGTTGGTAGTGAGGCTCGGTAAATAGATGATATGCATGGCATGGATTGAGTTGACAGTCCATTGGATTGTCGAGTGGTGTGACCTTGGAGAGGTTAAGCGGTTACACAACCCGAGGTTGTGTAGGGTTACGATGTGTATGGATTACACATACGGGTGTTAAGAGAGGCATGTTGCGAACATGTCTGGATCGTAAGGGTAGAGGATTAATTACCCTTAGTGGAATGCCTACAACAATAGTTATCAGGCGAGTATCCGAGAATGGCACCATATGAGGCATTGTATGGGAGGCCGTATGGAGTCATAGTTAGGATGGGCCAGAGGTGGGAGAGATCCGTCACGGTCGGATTTGATTAGAGACACCTCAGTGAAGGTGGAGTTTGATATGATAAAGCGTCTTCTCACGGCTCGGGGCCTGCGAGAAGGCTATATAGATGCTCTGACGTCGACCCTTAGGATTCGAGTTGGTGATCACGTCTTCCTCGAAGGTGATTCACAAGAGAGGAGTGGTTCGGTTCGGCAAGCGGGGAAAGTATCGCAGGGTTCATTGGACCTTCGGGGCTGCACTCAGAAGGTGAGCACCTTTGGCGTCGCAGGTTAGCGTTCTGCTTGACATGTCAGTGTCAGGAGGCTTCCGTCTCCATGCCCAGTATACTCGGATCGGCTCATGGGGTGGGTTGGTGATGAATTGAGTTGTGCCAAGTGGGACCTTTGAGGAGGACCCGGGGTGCATTGTTTGTAGCGGTGATCGGGTTTTGCGACGGTAAGGCCGAGTGGGGCTAGTGGGGTGCTATGGCGGCCTTTGTGAGTGGAGGAGTCAACGTGGGAGCCCGAGGACACGATGCGGGTTACCTATCCCTTCTTGTTTAAGGGATGAAGGTACGTGGTTTAGTCATTTAAGATTTAAATGACTAGTTTACATGCATGGTAGAGTGCATGTTGCATATGCAATAATGTTGATAATGGATTTAGAATTTTGGGATGAAATTCCTTTTAAGGAGAGGAGAATGTAGGGCAAGAAATTTGATTTACGGAATAAGAACCAAAATCGTAATTTTGATTACAAAATTGTAATTAGGTTAAAAAGTCAGTAATTAATTCTCTAGATCTTAGATGATGAAGCGGTTATGCCAGTTGGAATCGTCTGAAATCTAGTTAGCGCGTAAAATTTCGTAATTTTACGAGGCCGGTCGAGATCGGTACGTTTTGAGCATCGCGTTTCGAATTAAATAAACCCGATTTTCGATGCGACGAAAGTCACGTATAGCATGTACTCATGTACCATAAGTGGTATGAGTAGAGAAATGATGAAATTGACGACCGAGATAGTCGAAAATCAAATCTGAGAATGAGGGACATAATGGGTATTATGGAATTTGATTTTTAGTCACTACAAGCGAAAATAGTGCACATGGCCGTCTTCCCCAATTACAAGAGACCAAAAAAAGCATTGATTTCCATTGGAGGGATCTGCGGTGAGCTTTGGGTCGAAGAAATCTTTAGAGAGAGAAACTTCTCTCCCACAAAAATACGCGAATCGGATGGATTGGCGGATCTTGAACAAGAAGGGGAAAATGTTCTGCAGCGGACGAGCTGCGCGTGGACCACGGACCCTGCGAGTTTTTGACAACTCAAGAGGTAGGATTTTGTCCCTACTTGAGTTTTACTCCCATTTAAGTGTTTTTTTGATGTTTCGGTTTGTTGGCGTGAGGGACCGTTGATCGAGATCCTGAAAACATGGGACCGGGTATTGGGGAATTTTCTTGGGATTTTTGGGTTGGCGTGACTGCCCAGGAGACTGAAGTGGGCTGTTTGTGTGAAATTGTCATTAAAATGCATGTTTGAATGATAAAGGTCAGGAATGGGCGTGGTATGATCTGTCCCGAATATGGGACCAGGGTGATGCAAGGTTTTCTTTGAGCGAGGTGCGGTAGTAGGCCCACTTTCATGGTTGTTTGAGTGTAGTTTGTTTAATTTGTGTATTAAATGTTTGCTTGGTATCTTTGGTAGGGAATGGCCGTGAATTGCGGGTTCACTAAGTGAGCAGGTGTTTCTGTGATTTTAGGAATAGTAAGCGGTTTCATTATTCGAGATAATAATTCCCTAAAAATATATATTTTGTGAAAATGCGTGTTGTGAGTGATTTAATTAAATTACTCGTGTGATCATCATTGGCCCAGTGAGCTAATTTTGATGTGTGATTTAAAGTTTTATGTAAATATATTCATGTATATATATTTGCATGTGATTTAAGCTGAATTAGGCCGACATACATGCATTCCATATGCCTTTGGAACATCCTAGGAATATAGGAATGAGTGCATGAGATGAGTCTAGAAGAAACAAGGTTCGGAGGGTAGTCTAAAATGTAAATTATCGGAGGTAGTCCAAACTAAATAATATATCAGAGTCGGAGCGGCCGGTTGATATTCATCGGTAGTCCACAAACTAAAGAATATATCCAGCCGTCGGGCGGCCAGTTGATATTTATTCGTCGGTGAATCACCAAACAATTAATATATATCAATCGTCGGGCGGCTGATTGATATATATTCATCGGAGAAGGTTGCCACTAATAAATTAATAATTCTCATACGAGGCTTAGGCGAGTGTGAGAGAGTCGGTGAAGGCTCGGGATCACGGAGTTGGTCCTGGAGCAATTAGTAGGATCATCACTTTGCTTGAATGTTTGTTCAGTGGAACATTGCCTTTGCACTTGGGTGATGAGTGGCCCACTTGGGGCGATTCTCCTCTTGAGCTTCCAGCTCACCCAGTCGTGGGATCCTTTTCACGGTACGAGGGCGTGCGAGGAGACCAGGTTCGTCCTTGAGGTTGTATTAGAAGAAAATTTGGGTTGTGGCTTTGATTTATACATGTATTAGAATTCTCTAATTTTAATGTATGTATTGTATAAAGTAAAACATATTAACTCTTGAAACTATTGGATATAGTTTTGGATATATTGTGTTGAGTCACGGAGTTGATGGGCCCAGTGGCCGTATTAGATATATATATTGCATATATTGTTGGTGGAACGAGATTTATCACGAGGTTTGTATTTGGGTGGGAAGCTCCGTGCAAGGAGACTCTGCCCGATTTTCTAAAGTGGTGTCGGGCAACCCGACCTCCACTTGTATTCCGTGGGTTGACGGGTAGTCAACGGACCCCCGGGTTTTGGGGCGTCACATATATATATATATATAGTTATCTATATATATAAATATGTATATATCTATATATATAAATCTATATATAGATATCTATATATATAAATCTATATATATAGATGTATATAGATATATCTATATAGATATTTATATATAGATTTATACTATATTATATATATATATATAGATATCTATATATAGATTTATATATCTATATATATATCTATATCTATTTATAGATATATAAATCTATATATATAGATATGTATATATAAATATCTATATATATAGATATATACATATTTATATATAGATAACTATATATATAGATAACTATAGATAACTATATAGATAACTTATATAGATTATATATATATATATATATATATATATATATATATATATATACTCTATATATATATATATATCTATATACATTTATAGATATATAAATATATATATAGATATCTATATATAGATATCTATATATATATATGTGGCTATGCTTAGGGGTTCGTTTGACTGCAAAATCCTTTCAGCAGCCGAGAATACTCGAGAATGTCGGGTGACCCTGGGCATTTTCCACCGAAAATGAGTGAGTCTCGCTGTGCGGGGGAATGCAATCATGCACAAATACATCCCAAGCGATCTGATATATTCACAATATGAATAAGAGCGGCCCGCGGGCCTATAAACTAAATACTCGTAAAATCAATTATCTTAACTATTCTTAAATTATCTCCCAATAATTCAATAGTTGATTACACTTTTATTTGCTCTGAACATATATATTAAAATCTACAGATTCTAATACATGTTATCAATCCCAAAACCATCAAGCCCTGGCAGAAATGTGAAATCAACCTCAAAATGAATGTCTCCTCGGCTCTCTGTCTGAAAAATAAGGGTCCCACGGCGAAAGTGTCAATAAGCTCCGCCTGTGACCTCCTACCTAAGTGCGTCTGTCTTTCAATAAACACACTGATAAATACATGATCTTGCGGATATGCACATGATCACCGTGTCACGAGTCCTCAGGCTCACTCACACTTGCTAAGCCATGTATGAGAAAATAATCATTCAAAGCAAAACTTTAATTCTTGAGAAAATATACCTCACAAAATATTGATAAAATATGGGACTACCCTTCGAGGTGAATTGGTTGGTGAGCTTTAAAAACCGGTCATGGTCCCTCGTCAAAATGATCTGTTGGCCCGTCTCTGACCGATTCTAGGAATATCATCCTTTGAAATTCCTTTCGCAGTATATCCGTTTTTATAAAAATACCTTGTCATGCACTCACACCTAACTCTAGGTTGCAGTGCATATGAAAATACATTATGCCATTTCAAAATCATTTACAAATATAACCGATATCGTATTTTCAATCAACTATAATTACCTCATTTAATTTAACACATCACTCATCACCCGATGTAGCTCACTTGAGCAACTCATAATCATTTCAATGGCTTATAACACAATTTAATTCCATGTAATTGTGTCATTGAACATAACACATTAAAATAATGTCTTAGCTTTATCTAGTTCCACACATATCAAGCCATTCGTTTCATACCATTTCAAGCACACAACACATGGACAATTCCTATCCATTTCACCTGAGCAGAATTTATTTTACAGGTCAGCAGGCAGTGGGCTGTCCACGGGCGTCTTCACACTTCTCCCATCGGTTCCTCTTGATGGAGCCGATTTCCAATCAAATTCGGTCTCTAATCACCCAGCATAATTTATTCAATAAAATATCACAAAACACCTTGATTCGGTCCCAAGCGAGGGAAGTGGGCTATCCCCTGAGCAACCAGCTCATCTACATCGCTCCAGTACGAAACCGATTCCATAGCTATTCGGTCTCATGCATACCAACATAGAATTTATTCCATAAATTACCATATAACACTTGGTCGATCCCGGCAACCACGGTACCCGAGAATGTCTAAAAAAATCTTCACAATTCGGTCCCATGTTTTGGGACCCGATCCATACTTTCGGCATTTCTCATATCAAAGCATCCATTTAAAGCAATTTTGGTGAAATAAAAACACCCCGAGCAGCCCCCAATTTACGGCGATCACGGATGAGGAAAAATCCCCGAGAAATTCCTATGATCGGTCCATGTTTTGGGGGTAGATCAACAACCTCCACGGCCTCAAACCAATAAGCTATCGAAAAACCCTTAAAAATGGGAATAAAAGCGCCAAGTGAGGAGAAAATCTGCCTCTTGGAGTTGTCAAAGCTTCATGAGCCGGGGTCCCACGCGTTGCACGCTCGCGTGAAACGTTCCTTCTTGCTCGTCGAAATCCAACGGTCGGATCTTTGTATATTTCTAGAGAAGTGGAGACTCTCTCTAGAATCCACCATTACTGCCTTCTCACGCCCCTCTTTGCATCTCGATTGAATTTCACGTTTGGCTTTTGGTGTTTAAGTGGAGAAGACTATTCTCTCGAAATTACAAGTTGCCTCCTTTAATCAATTAATTCACTTCTTTTACCAGATTTGATATTCGGCACTACCTCGGCCGTCCATTTTCATCATTTCTCTACTCATATTACCACTTATGGTACATGAGTACTTGTTATATCTTCCGTCGCATCAGAAAAGCTTGATGTCGACTCCATTTGTTTCAGAAAATTCCTGAGGGCCCTGCGTGCTAACTAGATTTCGAGACGAACTAGGGGTCAGTTGACTACCGTCGACCTGCTTAGGAATACAAGTGGAGTGGGTTGCAGGCATACTTTAGAAAATCGGGCGGGTCTCCTTTGTGCGGGAGCTCTACCCAATCGCCTTTAGTATCCACATCCCCAAACAAATCGATATATCTTGATAAAATCGACATGAGTAAAAATGCCTCTTGGGCTCATAAACCAATACTCATAAGATCAATTATCATAACTATTCTTCAATTATCTCCCAATAATTCAATAGTTGATTGCACTTTTATACAAACACAAACATATATTAAAATCTACAATTCTAATACATGTTATGTCAAAAACCATCAAACCACAAGCGGCTTCTTGAAATCAACCTCAAATGAGTTGTCTCCTCGGCGGCTCTTTGTACTGAAAAATAAGGGGTCCCACGACGGAGGTCGAGCTTCAAAGCTCGATGGGAGAATCGCCATAAGTGGGCTGCCTCACCTTTAAGTGCGGTGCAATGCTCCAATCATACACACTCAGTAAATACATGATCACTTGAATGTCATGATCACCCATGTCACGAGAGTCCTCACCTGACTCACTCACTTGCCTAAGCCATGTGAAAGAGTAATCATTTCAAACAAAACTTTTGTTCTTGAAAATATACCTAAATATTCGGTAAAATATGGGACTACCCTCAGGGTGAATTGGTTGGTGACTAAGAAAGCAGTCATGGTCTCTACATCAGGAAATGATCTGTTGGCCCGTCTCTAACCTAATTCTCCGGAATATCATCCTGTGAAATTCCTTTCACAAACATATCCGTTTTTACAAAAATACCTTGTCATGCACTCACACCTAATTCTAGGCTACCGAGTGCATATGAAAATGCATTATGCCATTTTCAAAATCATTTACACAATATGTCAATATGCATGTTTTCAATCGACTACAATTACACGCATGTAATTGACACATCAATCATCACTTGATCTAGCTCGATTGAGAGCAAATCATAATCTCGTCTCCAATGAGAGCACAAACACACAATTTAATTCCATATAATTGTGTCATTTTGTTAACCCTTTAAGCATTAATCCATTAATTCCTTGATGGAATAACTCTCCGAATTAATTTTCTACACATACGAAGCCATTGATTCCTGCGATTTCAATTCCAAAACACATGGACCTTTATGGCCATTTCACCTGAAGCCAAGGAATTTGTTTTAACGTCCGAAATAATTGGCTGTCCACGGGCAGCCCATATCAATCTCGGTTTCACTTTTTGGAACCCCGAATTTCTTACCCATTTCTATCTTATAAACACCAAAATAGAAATTTAATGCATAAATTCCATACATCAGCCCATAGGTTTTACGGAGTACGTCACGGACAGCCAAAATCTCCAAAATTCCTGGTCGGTCCGTGTTTTGGGACCGATCCTACAACTCATTCAGGCCTTTTTCCATACAACTACATGATTTAAAAAGCAACTATATATAGATTTATATATAGATATATATAGATAACTATATATATATATACATATCTATATATATAGATGTATATAGGCCTCTTATCTATATGATATACTCCCATATCCATATATATATATAGATATGTATATAGATATATATATATATATATATAGATATATCTATATAGATATATCTATATACATATCTATATATATATATAGATATATAGATATATCTATATATATAGATATCTATATAGATATCTATATATATATATATAAATATATATAAATCTATATATAAATATACATATAGATATATCTATATACATCTATATATATAGATTTATATATATAGATATCTATATATATAGATAACTATATATATATATATATATATATATATATATATATATATATATATATATATATATATATATATATATATATATATATATATATACTCTGCTATATATATATAGTACTCTATATATATAAATATATATATCTATATATGAATATCTATATATAGATTTATATATGAATATATACATATTTATATATATAGACCTTATATATATATATATATACATATCTATATATAGATATATCTATATATATATATATATATATATATATATATATATATATATATATATAGATATATATCTATATAGATATATCTATATACATCTATATATCTATAAATATATATATAGATATATAAAATCTATATATCTATATATATATATATATATAGATATATAGATATCTATATATCTATATAGATATCTATATAGTTATTGTGATATCCCAGAAAATCCAAGATTTTGGATAAAGGGTAAAATAGAAATTTCGGTTAAAAATCCGGAATTTTTCTAGATCTCGGATGACGAAATGGACTTCTCCGTTGAATTCGTCTCGCCAAATTTAGCTACCATGTCGAATTTCGTTTGGATTACGGTGAGGTCGGGTTTCACGTTTTTCGGCGTGGGGGTGTCGGATACACATGGCAAGTTAAGGTGTAGCCCAAAACGAAGTGGGTTGACTGCGAATCAACGGGAATACTCGTGAATGTCGGGTGACCATTTTCTGAAAATCGGGCGAGTCTCCTTTGTACGGGAAAGCTCTGCCGAATGCAAAACTAGTATAAACCTGCATTCACCTGTCTGATCAACAATATATCTGATATATATATCCAATCACGACCAGCAGGCCCATCAAGCTAATACTCAACACAATATATCAAATATATCCAATAGTTTCAAGAGTTAATATTTTACTCTTAAACAATACATATATTAGATTAGAGAAATTGCCATGTCTGAAGTCATCAGCTTGTGTCCAAACACTCTTCCTAAACTCTCTCTCCCAGGACGGCGGAGTCTCCTTGCACACTCCATTTGTGCACAATGAAAGGGGATCCACTGACGAGGTGAGCTAAAGCTTCGATGGGAGAATGCATACTAGAGTGGGCCTACTCACCACCTAAGTGCGGTGTAATGTTCGATTTAAACACACATTCAAGCAAATGCATGATCTGCTTTGTGCTATATGACCAACTTCGGATCAGAGTCCTCAGGCTCTCTCCACTCGCCTAAGCCTTGTATATAGAAATTATTGATTTATTAGTGGACAACCCTCCCTAGATGTATATATATATCAATTGGGCCGCTCAGGCAAATTGATATATTATTTAGTCAATGGACTACCTCAGATGAATATCGGTGGGCCGCTCGGAAACTGATTGATATTTTGGATTTGTTTGTGGACTACCCTCCGATGAATAAATATCATTGTAGCTCAGACGGTTGATATATTATTTGGATTGGACTACCTTAGATCATTTAATATTTTTTAGACTACCCTCGAACCATTTTCCCTCTAGACTCATCTCGTGCACTAACTCCTATAATCCTAGGATGTTCAAGTGCATATGGAATCATGTATGCAATCCATTCTGATCCCTAATCACATGCAAATATATAACATGAATATACTCACATAAAAAATTAAATCACACAACATGTTATGTAATTATCATTAAAACATCAAGAATTAGCTCATGAAATTTAATAATCACCTGAGCAATTTAATTTAAATCACTCGACCAAACACCTATTTTCACGAAAATCTATTTTCAAAGCATTATTCCGGGAATAGTGAAACCCTCGTTTACTATTCTGGAAAATCCTGGCAATGATTTCCTCGGTGAACCGAAATCCATGACCATTCGAGCGTGCATGCAAACAACCATTTAATACCTGAGTTCGCCTTGACCCACTCCCCGAACAGCCCTAAGCGGTAGGTGGAGCGGATCACGAAATTGCTCCATTCTTCCTCGAAAATTCTAACACTTAGGTCCGTGTTTTAGGCACGATCAGCGGCCCATTCAGAACCTTTAATATAAATACATGATTTAAAGCAACAGTGACACCAAACGTATGATTTTAAAGGCGATCCGCAGTTATTCAAAAAACGAACAATTTCCACAAATTCGGTCCACATGTTTTGGAGACGTCAAGCAGTCCCTCACGGCCTCAGAGTGCTTAGAAACATTGAAAAACCCTTAAAAATGGGAATAAAAGCGCCCAAGTAGAGAAAATCCTGCCTCTTGGAGTTGTCAAAAACTGAAGCTCGGGGTCACGCGTAGCTGCTCAGCGTAGAGACGCTTCCCTTCTTGTGTTGAAGGCCCATGACGGCTAGATCTTGCAAATCTGAAGCCTCTCTCTCTCTAAAAGCTCTCACAAAATGGAGCTACTGCATCACTCAAAAAAATAAGCACCCGTTTTTTTGGCTAAATAGAGAGATGAATTACTATTCTTTATTTGTCTTTTATGACTTAAAAATCAACTTCCATAATACCCATTATGTCCCTCTTTCTCAGATTTGATATTCGGCACTATCTCGGCCTTCCAATTTCATCATTTCTCTACTCATACCACTTATGGTACATGAGTACATGTTATATGTGACTTTCGTCGCATCGAAAACCGATTTACGGCACCCGAAACGCGATGCCTCGAAAAACGTGCCGACTCCGACTGTCTCAGAAAATTATGAAATTTTACGTGCTAACTAGATTTCGCGAGACGATTCCAACGGTACAATCCGTTTCATCATCCAAGACCTAGAGAATTAATTACGGACTTTTAACTGTAATTACAATTTTGTAATTAAAATTACGATTTTGTTCTTATTCCATAAATTGGAATTTCTCGGGTCTTACAAAGGGATACTGGGCACCATGGGCGACACTTCGCATCAAAAGCAGTGGCCTGCCACCAAGCCATGTGGGAGAAGGGATTCCATGGCCCATATGATGCCATGTGGTGCATGATGTCAAGGTAAAGCGGGCATTAAGAAATAAGAAAATTATGGGAAAAAGGGAGAGCCACACCTTGGTTTGAGGAAGGAGGGAGGGCACTTCCCTCCTTGATCGATGAAGATTTCTCTCCAAAAAGGTGTATAACACCAAAGGAGAAAAGAGAAAGGAGAAAATGAGGAGAAAATGGAAGGAAGATGAGAGGAGAGAAGAGAAAAAGAAAAGAAAAGCAAAAGTAAAGAATAAAGGAAAAAGGAAAGGCAAACGTGGAGAAGAAGAAAGGAAAAAGGGATGCAGAAGGTTTGTTCTCCCATTTTTAGTGAGAGAGAGAGTCTTCCTTCTCTCTAGGTTAGTAGGAGATCCGACCGCCTGACTCTCTTTCTCGAGATGCTATGGCGTTCTTATACGTAGGACAATTGTGACCTGCTTCTTGGGAGTTTCTTCAACTTCCAAGAGGTGGATATTTTCCCTACTTGGTTTACTTTAGCCCAAAGGCTTTATAATGGTAGGGGTTGCTATAGAGGCCATGAGAGGCCATGTGAATTAGTCTCCAAGCCTCGGGACTAAGGGGTATGGATTTCATGACCTAGCTGCATGACTGTGGGAGTTAGAGTTTTACTTAGAAACTGAAAAGTTTCTAGATGTTGTGACGGTTGATGATAAGGATAAATGATCGGGAACCAATATGGTTCATGTTTGTGAAGGGGCCTGTGAGGTACCCTGCTGAATGGTTCCAAGTTGAGACCTTGTTGTGTTATGGCTTGTCAATAACATGCAAGGTGTGGAAAATGTTATATTGAGGCGTTGATGTATTAATATGTTTTGGTATGAAGTTAGATTATATGTATAAATTATAATTTTCCATGGTTTGTAAATGTTTCATGTAGTGCCTGCTCACGATGTAACATGAGGAAAATGCATTGGCATTCATGTATTTCATATGCATACCACATCGGCCGCCCAAAAGGGGTGCAGGAAAGGTTTATTCATCACAGCAGAGTGGGCTGAGTCTGTAAAAATGGGACAAAGTCCAAGGTAGAGATCTCACGAGTGTGTAAAATGATCAAAATGATAAATTACATGTTCGCGGAGCAAGTTGGGGTAGATCCCCTGTGGTGAAAGTCCCACCAGCTATTCACTAAGACATGAACTCGACGATGCAAGTTCGTGAAAATGTTGAAAAAGGCGTACACTGGCCCCACTGTAAACCCCAAACTGCTGCCCACAAAATAAAGGAAAAGAATCAAAATCAGTTTTGATAAATAAAATTGGAGGGTGTCCAATGGTCAGGGGTCATGTAGTGTGACAGTTTTATCACGCTGGGCATTCCAAGTGTGAGGAGCCTGCTGGGGACTCGGGGTCATGAGCATGAGGGGCTGCATCTCATGCATGTTATAGACATTTCATATAGAGAATAATTGTATGGAATGTGATTGATTGTTTATATATGCCAATGCATATGCATTTTAGGTGGGAGTAACCTCGTAGGGAGAATTTTCATCGCTTTGCTCACCTCGGCCGTGGGACCCTTTCGTGCAATGTGGACTATCCAGTGAGATGATACGTATAAAGGTAGCCTTTGAGAAGAAAGCCGAAATGTGGCTTTGGCAAAACATTTTGTAAAAATGTATAACCTTTTGTAGAACAAAACATGAAAACTATGAGAATATAGCTGAGATATTTGTTTTTATTAGCATGGGATATATGAGCCTATGTGGCTATATTACTCAGTGTATGTTTCGGTCACACTCCAGACATTTAGGATCGCAGTCGACAGTAGTCAACGAACACCCTCTGATCAGCACATTAGTTTATGTATATAGATATATATATAGATATATAGATGTATATAGATATATCTATATAGATATATAAATCTATATATAGATATGTATATATATATATATATATATATATATATATATATATATATATCTATATACATCTATATATATAGATATGTATATATCTATATAGATATATATATATATCTATATACATATCTATATATATAGATGTATATAGTATTATATATATATATATATATATATATATATATATATATATATACTATATATTATCTATATATAGATATGTATATATCTATATAGATATATCTATATACATCTATATATATAGATATGTATATATATATATAATATCTATATAAATATGTATATATCTATATATATAAATCTATATATAGATATCTCTATATATATATACATATCTATATATATAGATGTATATATAGATATATCTATATAGATATTTATATATAGATTTATATATTTATATATATATATATATATATATATATAGATATCTATATATAAATTTATATATCTATATATATAGATATCTATCTATTTATAGATATATAAATCTATATATAGATATCTATATATATAGATATGTATATCTATAGATAGATATCTAAGTATATAGATATGTATATACATCTATATATATAGATTTTATATATCTATATATATATATATAGATATGTATATATATATATATATATATATATATATAGATATGTATGTATATATATATATATATATATATATATATATCTTATATATATATATATAGTATATATACATATCTAGTATATATATAGATATATATAAATTATATATATCTATATATATAGATAGGCATACATATCTATATATATAGATGTATATAGATATATCTATAGATATTTATATATATATATATATATATATATATATAGATATCTATATATAGATTTATATATATCTATAAATAGATATAGATATATATATATATATATATATATACCTATATATAAATATCTATAGATAGATATCTATATATAGATATGTATATATTCATATAGATATATCTATATACATCTATATATATAGATATGTATATACATCTCTATATATATAGATATATAGATTTTATAGGATAATAGAGCAATCTTGCTCTTCTATAACAAATGCATTTTGGAATAGAAAAACAAAGATATGGTTTCATTACCATATGAAAAAGATTTTTCTGAAAAACAAATTCCTACAAAAGCAAGACCTATTCAAATGAGTCCAGAACTCCTTGAATATTGCAAAAAGGAAATTAATGATCTCTTAAATAAAAAACTTATAAGACCAAGTCATTCACCATGAGAGCAGTGCCTTATGTCCAAAAGGCTTCGAATCCTGAAAGAGGAACCTGTTGTTGGTAATCACTATAAAACCATTGAATAAAGTCTCAATGGATTAGGTATCCAATACCTACCAAAATGATTTAATTCAAAGGATTTATAATGCCACAATTTTTTCAAAATTCGATATGAAATCTGGTTCCTGGCAAATTCAAATAAAACCAGAAGATAGGTATAAAACTGCATTCACACTTCCATTTGGACATTATGAATGGAATGTAATGCCGTTTGGCCTTAAAAATGCTCCTTCGTAATTTCAAATATGATGAATGAATATTTGCAATGAATACACTAGATTTTCTATTGTATACATTGATGATGTTCTCATATTTTCAAATTCCCTTGAAGAGCATTTCAAACATTTAAAAATTTTTCAAAAGATTGTAAGAGATAATGGTTTAGTAATCTCTGCAACAAAAATAAAATTGTTTCAAACAAATGTTAGGTTTTTAGGATTTGACATTCATAAAGGTCAAATAAAACCTATACAAAGAGCAATTGATTTTGCTAACAAATTTCCTGATGAAATTAAGATAAAACACAAAGTTACAAAGATTTTTAGTAGCCTAAACTATATGTAGCTGAGTTTTACCTATAAACCTTAGAATTTTAATTAAACCTTATTTCAAAGGTTAAAGAAAAAGAATCCTTTTACCCCGGTCTCGAGGAACACACCCAGTGGTCAAATAGGTCAAAATCTGTGTTAAGGAACTTCCTCGCTTAGGGTATCCTTCACCCAAAAGCCTTTCCTATCATAGAGACAGAGGCTCAAACATAGGATATGGTAAATCTTAAAACAAGATTTCAAAACAAAATTTCAATTGTTAGATTTCACTGGGTATTCGAATGGTCCACAATTGGAATTATTCAACGGTTGCAAAAAGAGATTTTAGCCATTGTTTTATGCATTCGTATTTTCAAAGTGATGTTTTTAACAAGAAATTTCTTTTTAAGAGTTTGAGGCTTTATACATTTTCCCTTCCCATTCAAACCCAAATATTTATCTCTACAAAAATATATTAAAACCCATAAGATTGGAAGAATAAGGAAACATCAAGTAGAATACTACAACTTTCAATGAAGTAAATAGAAAGTAAAACAAAACAAAACTTAATCTTCAATTGAAAAACCCTCTTAAAACTATAAAATTGTTTTTTTCAATGTTTTAAAAATCAGATCGAATTTACTGATCGGATTGATCAGACCATCGACCGATGACCTTTATAGTCACGCTTAATCTTATTCAACCATCGTTTCGATAATCTGGCTAATATTTAAACCGTGAATCGATAACTTTTTCGACTCAATCATCGATCATATTTTTAAAACATTGTTTTA